>NLAW01002091.1:0-27583 GCA_002370915.1 Metschnikowia lochheadii | reverse complement strand
TTATCTGATCCCAGAGTATCAAAGACAAAGTATACTTTGTTTGATAATGGAGATGGAGATAAGAAAGGTGTTGGTACAAGAAGGTAGCTTACATAAATCCGCGATAAAAAGTACAGAAATCAACATAGTCACAAATTGGAGTACAGATGGATCGGCAAATCAGATAATGCATTCGGTGTAGTCCGTCAGGTTAGTTATTACTCCTTACAATTTTGATTAGATTCAAGCATATCTGGACTGCTTTGAATGTAAAAGTGATTTTCGAATTATCCTTAATTTTATGATGTGTCGTGGACGTTTTGATTATTGAAGGTTGCCTTTAGAAGGGTCCTAATAGTGGCTCACTATATACATACAGGCAAAACCTGGGCGATTAGCATGCCTTGTAAGGGTAGTCAAATGAATTGCGCTTCAACTTCCAAAGCTTTTTCTTTTTCTTTGTAACCACGTGCTCTGCAAAGGATTCGTCACAGTTTTTCTTCTTGAATGTACGAATGAACGACGGGTCCCACAATTCGCTGGCTATACCCAAGTCCTTGCAACATCTCATCAAGGCATTACTTTTGCAACCTTCAAGAGCCGTTGTGAGCTTCTCCTCGCCCCCGAAATAGTCCTGCTCGCCACGCGCAACCGAAACCAACCGACCGTTGCAGATCAATGCGTATTCTCTGCTAACTTGCTTCGCCGTGGTCAACGTCTCTGACCGAGGCGCCAAGCCCCAGGCGCCGGGTCCAAAAGCCCGGTTCAATATTCTTCTATACTTGATTTCCGGTAAATAAAGGAGCCCATCTGGCTTAATTTCTATGTCCGATTCTGCAATCGGGGCTAAAAGGATCTCGTTTGTTTCCTTAGAAAATGGAGCCTGGCCCAAACCATGAAATGAGTCCGACCAGTCAATTTGTTCACCCTTTTTGTGAATCGGAGAGTCTCTCAATCCAAAGCTGGGGATGTCAGGTGAAACAGAGTGGCTCGCAGCTGGGAACGGCGGGCTTGTCTCCTTAATCTCAGTATTCTCAGGCTCACTTGCAGCGGCAGTTTTTTTAGGTACTACACGCCTAACCATTGAAAATTGTCTAGAGATCGTAAACAGCTTGACCGATTGGCACCGGATAATATTTCTGGCCAACATGGTTAATGTTCAATTATAATGATTCAGTTCGAATACCTCCGTGAGGAGCGCGCCTTTGATTCTGCGCGTGTGTATAAACAGGTCCGTACACCAGGAGGCAAAAATAAAAAAATAATAGAGCAACGCGGTTCCTGCACTTAGCTATCACTTGCTCGCACAGCCATAATCATTTTTACTTTTCTTTTGTCGAACACCTCCCTTGATTATCCTAACGCTTTCATCACCAGCTATATTATCGCTTCCGTGCCCTTAACCTCTACTGAAGTCCGTACCTTACTGCTGAAATACTTTCCAGTCTAGGGACCCTTCTCCTATTCACCCGGATCATAGTGTGGTGACTTATAAATAACACATCTTTAAGTACCCCGTCAACCCCCGGCAAGTGCTGTCTATCGTTTCGGAACTGCCACTACAAAAATTCAACGCATTTGCAACTGGGTGACCTAACATACAAGACTATTTTCACATAGCAGATTTCTGAAGACTATTTACAGCTAACACATTTCTAAGACTACTACCTACATCGTTTCTCCAACACATCATGCAATTTTCTGCCATCTTCTACGCCGTTTTCATCTCCCTATTGTCGAGGGCTATGGCAGATGTTTCCATTTCCTCGCCAAGAATTGGTCAGTCGTTCTCAGCCTCCGGAGGTGATGTCAGTATCCAAATTAGGTGGGATGATGACGCTGATAGCTCGTCAGACGACTCATCGTTGGATAAAGTACAGAGTTATTCTATTGTTTTGTGCAGCGGTCCAAACAGTGCTATCAAACCCGTCGATACGCTCTCTACTAGTGTCAGCAAAAGTTCTACGAGTTACACGGCAACAATTACTGCCAGCGACTACCCAAACGGAATTTATTTCATACAGGTGTATGCCAAGTTTTCGCTGGGTTTCACCATTCACTACACTCCCCGGTTTACTTTGAGAGGTATGCGAGGTGATGCTTCGACTTTGACGTTCCCTGCTTCGCTTCTCTCGGTCACTGGAGATGGTCCAAGTGCGCAGGTCTTGGTTGGTGATGGCGCTGCAACCAAGCCGATCGACTCCAAGTCTTTCACAGTCCCATATGTCGAGCAAACCGGAAGAACGAGATTTGCTCCCATGCAAACTCAACCAGGCACAAGTATCTCATTCAAGCTGTTCTCCAACCGTCATCTGACGTCTGCGTACACTCCTTACTCGACGTTGAGACCCTCGCCCAACGTGTTCTCTACTATCACGGCAGGATGGACATACACTCCTGCTTCTAAGGTGAACACTGCCCCGGTGGCTGCATATCCGTCATCTTTCTACCCGGCCTCGTCACGTGTAGTTGCCGCTTCTTTCTCGAGTGCTAACAAGAAGAGATGGATCTAGTTTCATTGTTTATTTATCTTTGTTTTATTCCAGAGATGGACTCAATAGATTAAATTTAGTAGCACTATTTTGTATTGACTTATGCTAATCGTCATACCAGAGTGCATAATTCAACAACATGATCACCAACTTATAAATGGCTTGTTGTGAGTGAAGTGCTATATTTTCTGGTTTACTCACGCAATTCTCTAAACCTTCATTGGTCATATAATGTTATCAGTCCACCCGGATTGTTCCCATCTGCTAAGGCAGTTACGCAGTCACTTAACATAAAAGGTTGTGCACAAGTTCTTGAATCAATTTTAGGGGTACTCGAATGAAAAGCAGGATTATGAAAGACTTAATAATAAACATGAAGGTATTCTTTGTACAAACTTTTCATTTAGTCTCTAGCATGAATTTGCCATTCAGTCTGAGCTCACTTCTTCCTGCTTTCATCCTCCGTTCCAGAGGTGTACTGTTTGTCTCATAATTGCGAAAGTGAAATCCAAGAATAGAAAAATGCCAAAAAAATTAAAATTCTGATTTGTAGCAGATGATTTACTCGACTTTGAGATTCTCAGGTGGGCAGCAGATTTTTGATAATTCATCATGGCTTCTGAAAAAAAATTACTGCTGGACTTCCTATTCTGGCTTAGATACTGCTTTCCTCTTGATGTTCCTGTTTTTGCCTGAAAAATAATTTACTGCTATGTAAGTACCAAAAACAATTATTATTTTGATAATCAAGTGGTAGTGGATGACAGTGAATCGAACACCTTTTTGAGAATGGATGCTGAGAGTGCCTTGGAAAACTGTATACGCGCTTCCTCAAATAATGTGGCAGTGCCACCTGCTTAGCAAAAATAAGCACACCGACCATAACCTAGTGTCAAATGAGCAAATCTTATCTCCTATATACTGCTGATGTACTGGTTGTTCATGAAGTGTTTTCAGGAATTGTCCTCCTCATAGTTTGATACATCTGTTTCACATTCTTACTAGAAACGATCGCCAAGGTGCCTTCTGCAGTCGCACTTCTAATAGAAGGGCTCACGATAAATCCTATCTGCAGGCCGTGCCCCGAGACGAGCTCGAACAACAAACTTCGCATAAACAGCGATAGCTTCACTCCATAGAGGTGTCTAAAATCTACTTTCAACAGTCCGCACACATACCTGAGCGTTAAACACCAAAATGTCGGAATATAATACCTCCTCGTCTGCCTTGAGGAAGAGAAAAACTATCAAGAAAACCATCAACTTTTCGTTTATGGTGATTGGTGAAAGTGGTCTGGGACGGTCTACACTTATTAACTCCTTATGTGGCGGTAACTCAATTGTGCCAACTTCCTCCACGGCCACGCAGGATGTTTCAACTAAAAAGCTCTCTTTGAGACATGAAAATGTTGAGTTGGAAGACAATGATGGCCACAAGATCTCCTTGAATATCATCGACACGCCCAACTTTGCCAACGCCATCAATTGTGATGACGACTTTAAAATTGTGGTAGACTTCATCAGACATCAATACGACGAGGTTCTTTTAGAGGAAAGTAGGGTCAAAAGAAATCCTCGTTTCAAGGACGGCCGGATCCACGTCATGATCTATATGATCAATGCCACTGGCCATGGGTTGTCTGAGATCGATGTCAAGTTCTTGCAGCATGTGAGCAATCTCGTGAATGTCATTCCAGTCATAGCTAAGGCTGATGCCTTGACTCCGGAAGAATTGCAGTTGAATAAAAGATTGATCTTGGAGGATTTAGCCAACTATAAAATCAACTTCTACAAATTCAATGAGTATGAGTACGAGGAGGACTACATAGATGACGAGATCATCGCTTACAACAAATACTTGAACCTGTTAATTCCGTTTGCCGTGATTGGAGCAAACACCTATGAGGAGTCTAAAGACGATGACGACATGGTGAAATTGAGGGTGTTGAATCCTGAATATGCGGTACCAATCAATGTTGAATTACCAGAGACCAATGACTTTACCATTTTGAAGAACGTCCTTCTAATCACACATTTGAACGAGTTCAAGGAGATTACACATGACGTCATTTACGAAAACTACAGAACAGAAGCATTATCTGGAAAACAGTTCCAGTACAATGAAGAAAGCAGAGACGACGATGATAAAGGATCATCGGAATTTGGATCTTCTAATTACTTGGCCAAGGAGGAGCAGATCAAGTTGGAAGAGGAGCGCTTGAAAAAGTTCGAGGAGAGAGTACATCAAGATTTGATTACTAAGAGAAAGGAGCTTTTGGAAAGAGAAAATGAGTTGAAGGAGATTGAAAAAAGGTTGCTAGCAGAGGGCTTGAAGTTCAACGAGGCTGGTGAGGTTGTTAAACTAGAGGAGTAATTGGTCAGGACACAAAATTTCGATACCGCAATTAATTGTAACAAAAGTAGCATGAACAATTGAAGTGAAAGCGGAGTCTTAAAAACTTAGTTAAGTTAAAAGAGGGTTTCATTCACCTATAAATCTATTCTCGACCCGGGACTCGTTGTGTTTCTAGACCACTTGGTACTTCTCAACAATAGCATCAAATCTTTCATTCTTCTCCTTGTAATCCTTAAGCAATTGATGTTCAGCATCAGCGGTTGCCAACTCCCGCAACAACAGGACTACATTGGCACCACTATTGGTGAGATACTCGTATGTGATCTTATTCGCAATCAAGTCTGCGGCGGAGTTGTCTTTGTAGTCCAAACCAGAAATTTGGTCCAAGATCTCCTTCGCCTCAGGTAAGTGTTTCAACTGCAATGTCATCACAAACAACACATTCAAAATTCTGAACTTGCCTTGAGGATCTTCGTCAAAGTCGTTAGACAACAACTCATCGTAAAAGTAGTAGGAGTTGCTGATATTGTCAGATTCTCCCTTGACTGCCATGATCCAAGATTCCAACACATGGTAAACGATGTCGTCCTTAGCACTGTAAGGAAATGATTTAAAGTCCTCGTAGATTTTGTATGCCTCGGAGAAGTTCTCTCTGTACAAATGTAACTGCACTAAGAGCAAGTAAGGTTCCAACTCAAGTGGATTTTCGGATCCTCTCTTGATGAATTTGCTCAATAAAACGAGAGCCTGGTCCACATCCTTACGGAACTTCACCAAGTAGAGTGCAGTCAAAACGGCCTCGGCTTCGAAGTGGGCCTCTTGCACATCATCGAAGTAAGTAGAATCATCGGTTCCAAAGGTTTTCAAATCATCCCAGGCCTGTAAAACTTGAAAAAAGCCTTCGTCTTCCGGAAATAACGACTTTCCAAGCTCAATCAATTGCGAGGCGTCTTGAGAAAGAGCCAGGGTGGACCTGATTTGAAGTTCCAAAACTTTGAGCTGAGCGGGCTGCGAGAACAGCGCTACATCATATGAAATGACCTTATGGTGTTGGCCTGTGTAGAATTGATTTCTGAGGGTGAAAAGTTCCCCGGAGGCAGTTTCTTCCATCTTGACTTGGCCAGTTTATGTGTAGAATCTGTTTGGCGTGTTCTTTACCCGCGACCAAGCGCGGGCTTCTTGGTGCACGGGTCCAGCTTTACCTAAAAATGAAATTTGCGACATGTTCTACTATTGATTAATTGCTTATAATTAACTCTTATTAGCTATTCATTATGCGAAATGTATACCTTTCTTATATGGATAGCTCTTCAAAGATGCCTGGCTCTACGTGACCTCAAATAATCTGCCTTTCTTATGCACAGGATTAAAGTCCAATACTTTGTCTAACTAACCATCAAGCATCGCTCTCAAGTGATACCAGGAGGCGGAAGCTGAAACTCAAAGCTTGGGTATTCGACTATAGCGGCCTGCGTATAGTCGCCGTGTTCCTTGCCCCCGTCTGGGTACTTTGCGAGTCGAATGTATAGCTGGGTTGAGTTCTCCATAGTCGCCAAAGCGCGTAGCTCTTCATTTTTGTTGATATAGTCACCCAAGTCAAAAGCTCCATTATTTTCGCCATTGAAACGCTCAATATCGTTGATAAGAAGAGATATTCGACCAGAAGTTTTTGAATCGACCGTAGCTTGGGTTGCATTTTGCAGCCAAAGTAAAACACCACCTGCTACGCTGGTGATTGCTGGTGGTGGGAGTTGACCCAGAGGCTCACCTCTCAACAAGGATAAATTTGTCTCGGCTATCAGAGCGAACCCCCACCGAGAAACACCCAGGAGAAATAAACCAAGTAAGATTCCTTGGAACATGAGTGCAGTCTTTCCGCGCGTAGAACAGCCTGGAATGAACACCAATGCAAAAATATAATGATGTATTCTAAGAGTCAAACCCTGGAGGTTGGCCAATATTATGAACAGCGAGAAAATGAGTCCATAAATGGCCAAAAGCTTCCAGAATCGGCCCAGACGCCACACATAGAAGCCTTGGAAGAAAACACACACAACTAGCACCAGGGACACCACTGCTACCGTGACCAATGCTCCTGGTTGAGTCTGAAGATCGTGCCATGTTAGCCTATCAACAGGAAGACGATCAAAAGTCACGTTATTGAGAATCCCAAGCCAGAACAATGGGTACCAGAGAATGGTAGCATACCAGCGCGCACTATTGGGTCTTGGAATATCCATCGGCGTAAATGGGTGGTCATTTGTTGTAATGTATTCATGTACGAATGGCATGCAAGATATAGTTTCGAGGCTGGAAAAGGTTCTTTTAACGCTTGTCACCCAGAGAACGTAAAGCACAAAACATGTGGGAAGGAACCGCTCGAGCCCAACTGAAATGAGCAGGTAAAAAGTTTCTGGCACTTGAGGATCCACGTCTATCGGCGGATCTGTGGCTAGTACAATGGTCCAAAAGCCGACAGTCGCCATGATCCAGTAAATTGCGGATCCAGAACCCAAAACCATAATTGGAATTCCCATAAAGATATTTAGGAGCAACACCGCAAGTCTAGGGTCGTGACAGTTTGGTATGTGTTCCGGAAGAGGGGTAAAAAAATATGCAAAGGGAAAGAAAGAACGAAAAGGAATAGAATCCAGAACACCATAAAAGCCTTTGGTCAGTGGAAATTTAGAAAGAGCACTGGTATACGATATCCGGACACATCCACCGGAAAAGGGAGATATCAACCCTGAATGAACGGCAGCTCCACATGGAAATGAGTCTGCACGATAAGGTTTTGAGAGTTGTAAGACTTGTTCGGAACGATCCTTTATTTTCCCACCCCCAATGAAAAAGCCTCTATATTTCACATTCAGTGAACCAACCGCACGCAGAGAGTAAAGCCAACTCCCCCGGTCGCAAAGTGCAGGGCACCTAAAAATTATGTCTTCATTAGGTTCACATTTTGCAGCATTGAGTCCACATGCATCATTTTTACCTCTCCAAAAAGCATCCTGGCACGATAAGGTCATCACACGAGCTCCATTGGAGAGAGTAGGTGCATTCTGGAGATATGGAAGAAGCATCTGCGCCCATATCATCAGCCAAAGAAACAAGTAAATCAAAAGGGCGAGTGCTCTTTGGTGCCACGAAAATCGCTGGTGAAATTTCTGGGCAAGGTTTGCAAATCTTGATGGTGCTTCCCGAGCACTTGGAGGCAGGTCTGTTGGGACTCGAGGCCCCTCCCATAGAAAAGCTGCCAAGCTGCCGAAAAAATTCCGAGTTTGAGCCAATTTTCTCCCGTTCAGGACCAAGGAAGGGGTCTCTGAATATTCAGACCTGAGATACATGGAAATTGAGTCAGTCCGCGAATCGGACTCCAGATTGTCTAGATACGAAAGTTCATAAGTCAGCATGAAGTAGGTGCATGGATGAGAATGAAAACAGAGATTCCCGATCTCCGCGAAAAAAAAAAAACACATTCGAGTACCTGCGTACTTAGACACCGGAAGCAATTATAACAAAGACGGTCCATTCATCTATAATAGCTCTGGGAACTTTTGTTCCAAAAGCTACAATGCTGTATATATAGTGGGCTCCTAAGAACAATGGTGCATCTGCAAAGCGCATCGCACGCGGTAGTTACGCTTAATCTATGCGATATCAGTCTACTTACAGAATAAAGTTTAGATCGGTGCGCACACAATGCTCGCTGAATACACTACCATGGAATACCTTTCTAAGTACATGTATTAAAAGAATTAAACAAGGGTTGGTTAACAGCTGGCTCTACTACCAAGTGGTAGGACCGAAAAATTCACCCTCACTCAAGACATTGGAGATAGTCTCAAGGTTGGTGTCAAGAGTTCCGTTGACCACATCGTTACCCCACCAACTTGGGAAGTTGGTATTAGTCAATTGCAAGCACAAAAACACAATCAAGGTTCCGTAAGCAAGACCGATGTCCAAGCCTGCAGAAAGGGAGTAGTTGTACTTAAAATACCACTTAGTCCACTTTCTCTTAACAAAGACACTAAAAAAGGCGCCAACCATGCAGTAAGTGGCATAGTTGTATGGGGTTGCAGGAGGAATAAGACCCGTTCCGGAAAAGAACACAGGCCAGTTCAACCATCTGATCTTGGAGTTTGGCCATTTCTTTAAAATCAACCAATTCACAGCTGGCAACAAACCCAAAAGGAAGAAGAAGAGACAACTGTTGTACACAGCACCAGAGCCGAAGGTTCTTTGTGGGCCAATGGCACCCCAAATAAGAGAAGCGTTGAAGAAGACACGGCCATTAGGGCAGGTGTAGTGGTTCTTTTGATGTGGAGAACACAAATCAACAATGTTTCCGTAAGACCATCTCATGACACCGATTTGAACCAAAGAACCCCAAATGGTGGCGGACATTTGTGCCCAGAAAAGAAGACGAGGATCAATCTTCATGTAGTGACCCAACTTCATGTCTTGAGCAAAAGTCACGGCTTGGTTGTTGGTGATGTAACCAAAAGTCTTAAAGAACATCATAGCCAATGGCTTACCTGGAACCATGTAACCAATAATAAACTCTGTGACGACGTTCAAACCGACAGCAATGTTAGTTTTGGAATAGATGATACCGACTGGCAACAAGAAAATAATGGCGATGATCAAAGCGACAATCAAAGCCCAAACTGGCATTTCAGTATCCCACACTTTCACAGTAACAATAGCCAAGGCAAAAGAGGTAAGGAACACGATTCCATACCACCACTCTGGGATGTTCTTGTAGTTTTGTCTCATCAAACGCAAATGCACATCTGGCTTTTCCTTGGCCTTGAATTGTTGAATAATGTCCAGTCCATGAAACAACACAGTGTGCACCAAAGTTGCGATAATAGAAGCAAAAGACAAACCATAAGAAATAGCGAATGTGGAGGAGATAAACAAGGGAGAGTAATCCTTGTATGCCTTTTCATCGAATCTCAAGGTTGCCTTGTTAACGATCTTAGACACATTATATGTTTGTTGGTATCTGTCATAAGATCCGGATGAAGACAAAGGCATGTACTTGGAGTACCAGGTATTGGAGTAATACACAGCAGGCACAACGATCCAGAATATGACCACAATGGATGAAAGAATAGTGAGGATGGTAGTTGCAGGTGGGATCAATGGAGAACCAATGTAGCCAGCGACTTGATTCCAATCAAATGTGATTGGCAAGAAGCCCATTCCACTGGAGGCTCCAAACACTTGATTAACCACCGTGTTGTTTGGGGCGATCCACGTTGGCCAAGCAAAGTATGACAAGGCGGTGAAGATGTAACTTGGAAAGAAGTTATAAAGAAAGTATCCACCGAAAACAATACTGAAGAATGCAAGTCTAGAGATCTTCCAGCCCAGTGCAGGGTGATTTTCGTTAACATGAATGTTGGTCAAGAAAGTAGAGGTGACCAAGTTGGAAGGCCACACTGCAGAAGGAGAGTCAACCAAAGAACGACGAGCCAAACCAGCCAAAGAGAAACCAATAACCTGGGTGGACAAGATGGCACAAATAGCGAATCCAACACCAAAGTCGGAATTGTAAAATCTATTCTGAGCAGTAAGAATATCGGTAGCGTAAGCAGCACCACCACCGAAGGAAACGGAGCCCATGATTGTGATGATTGTGTGCTCTTTCAAGTTAAAAGGACCAGGGTTCAACCTCATACCAAAAACTTTCACATCGGGAACCACCTTGGCCCAAAGCTTACCAAGTGGAAAAGCTAAAATAGACGTCACATAGGTGGAGATACTGAATGTTGGACTGTGAAAAGCGAACAAAGTATTCATACCACATCCCAAGGTTGTTAAAATAAAACCAAGAACCCAAACACGAAGTGTGTTTTGGGGTAATGTTGGGTCATCAGAAGAAGGGACCGAAGCTCTGACTTCTGGGTATGGAGAGTCATCCTCGATGACAACACCAGCGTAGTCATCTGTGGTGAGCTTAGTAGCAAGTTGCGATGTGATGGGGTCAAACTCAGCCGATTTGACTGCAGAGAGTCCTTGGTCTTCGGCCCCGTCATCCGAGGAGACATTCTTCTCGTCGTGATAGACACGCTCGGTCACAAAGTTCTTTAATTTCTCCATCCTTTGTATTAATCAAGACAAGCAACAACGAAAAATTGAAGTTCTAGAAAAAAGTGATTTAATTCTATGCAACTCTATTTGGAACTTGATTGATGATAAAACAAAAAAAAATTTAGGCTCCATTCGTGGATGGGCAAATGTCTCTTAAATGCATTGTAGTCATGCAAAACTGTGGACCTTATCAGCAGAATTTACGAGCCTGATAGGAACCTACCGCCTCACGCAGCGCGGAATAGGCCCCACTAATCACACGGCTGCCGTATGACTGCATTCGTCTGCATATCTATGAACTTATACTCCTCCTAGTCTAATAGAGTAATGTAGCCGAAAGTACATAGACTGCTGTCTTGCATGTAGCTTGAGGCCGTTCGTCGCGACGAAAAAGAAAGAACGAAACGGTGTCACATTTCCGATGATAATACCATCTTCAGACCCTGTAAAGACCATCAAGACTCGCCACTGAAAAAAAACTTATGGTTAATTTAATAATGAATATCTTAATCGTTTCTGAAGACTAATTTGAAAGGTAAACTAGTGAATTTGTGGCCCGAAAGCGGCCCGAGCTTAAGGTATCTAATCTGCAGTACTGCACATTAGATACCAAACCCGCATATTCAGCTCTACATTGCCGAGCCGATGGATATACTCCAGCAAGAATTAGACTTGTCAAACACACAAATAATCTGTATTGTTAGCTCATGGCATTAGGATTAATTCTCGTAGCGGACATTGAAGCCCATTTTCATCAAAACTTTAATTTAATCATTCTACAGACTCTGGGAAAATTGGAGTCCGCGTTCCAGATTACCTGAGAATGCCATCTGACCACACGGCATCAACTTTTTTAAGCGTGTTTGCATATTTTCCATCTGGCTTTAATATTTATGCACGAAGAACTCCACCTTCCAACCTACAAGCATTTGATTACTCTTTGGGGAAACTGTCGTGATCTTCGAGTAAGACCACCATCGAATCAACATGCACGTATGTGGGGTGATATTCAACTAAGACGCGTCTATTACTGGTCTTGATTTGTCTTGTTATCTACGTCAGGCAATAGCTTGCCGGATTCTTAAGGAGCCGAATGAAAAGGTTGGTTTAGCTTGACTTCTGGCTGTTCTACCTGACCTAACACAAGGTGATGAAGCTTTCTGTGTATAAGTAGAAAACATGATCATATTTTCAAGTGAATGTAACTTTGAATGATCTAGAGGGCAGCTTACCCTCGACGCGCATGATGGTTATGAAATTATTGACTATTTTTGCTATCGGAGATGTCTCCACTTGCCCGATTACCCGAACACACTCACAATTGCAAATGAAAAGGAAAATGTGGTTATCCTAGGTTATCGCCATTATTAATGATCTCGCACCTATGACAGAGGCATAAATTAATAAGCTTCTATACTTAATCTGTGGAAGTAACCTCGAGCGTGTTCTTGCATCTTGCCAGCATATCCCGCGTTGCGGCAACGCATGAACATAAATTCAGAAGCCACAGATCTTTGCGAAGTTTCAGAAACCTCGATCGCCTATGCAGGGATGCATTCCCACCGGTCTGATCTATAATGACTAACTGTGTAATGGTTTTATACTAAGACTTGGAAATTCAAATACAGCGGTTTGAAAACGGCTCAGTTACTTCACGCGGCGCTTTAATATTGGTGACTTATCTTCGATGCCGACCCCATCCGGCTTCCCAGAAGAAACCTATTGTATCAATGTAGTTGTATTTGCTTTCAAATTCACCAAGATTCAAATTCAGAAGCATATGGGAGTTTCATCAGTAGCTCTTCGTGTGGTCTTTTGTACACGTTGAGCCACTCTATCGCACGGCAACGAAGAAGTCCGAGACTGCCTCCCTCTCCCTTGCATATGCCACGTTATTTTAGTCTATGTTATGGTACGGCTTATCATTGCGTCAATAAAGCCTTATCGCACGCCTTTTAGATTTGATTCAAGCAAAGGCAAATTAGTGAGCCACTCTTGGACCAAGTTACATGCCTATTGACTCAATACGTCATGTGCGTATTATGCGTATGTCAAGACAGAGTTCCATAAACCTTGACTAAATCTACATATTGACCACATAATTAACAATTTCTTTATGGAGTTCAGCAGTGGTCATATAAAGTCTAGTATTTTTTTGCTCAATGTGACCTTACCAGTATTTTTGTGGGTACTGAAGGGGGGGTTGCTGATTACGTACTTGCCCCTCGCATTGCATGCGCAACGCTCATAACTACAATTAGTCTGAGCCCTTCTGCTTTTCCAACTATTAACTTTGTTTGTAGCAAAAATTCACCACAATATAGAAGTGTACTTTTACCACAAATTTTATTTCTAGAATTTTCTCCGTCAATGTATGTTCATTAAAGCATTTGATGCTGTAATACATTCAGCGTGGTAGACTTCCCGGTTATCGATTATGTCTACTTGATCTGTGCTATTTCATTAATATTTTCTTCTAGTGGCTTGTAATACGCTTATTCCCACACAAAAAGAAAAATAACCATTTGAAATTTATCATTGAAGTGCTTCATAGCTTTCATGGATGAAGGCTAGGAATACCTAAAGTTCTTTAAATCATTTAAGCTTCACAGTCGTTTTCAGAACAATTTATTCTTTCTATCCTTAATGAGCAATTTTATTTTCATTTTAATTTACGACAAGAGGCATGGAAAGCTACCTAATCACAGATAAAAGTTGTTCTATAAATTTGCAGTGAGTACAAAATGTGGCTTTGTCCCAAAAGGTCGTTGAAGTTACTGATGGAAGTGATTAGCGAATCTTAGGTTATACAGCATATGTTTTGATCCGAACAGTCTGTAAAATTTTATTCTGCTCTGCTCAAAAGATTGGTTTGAACGGATTTGGTGTTAGGGTCAACAAAGGTTTTTAATGGATAGAAATTTTGATGTATAGCAGTTACCTCTTGGACACATTATGATCACAAACACTAATAGACTATGACATCCTCATTTTCTTCTACTCTAGTCTTTTTCAAGCATCGTCTTGAACATTAATCAAAAAAAAAATTTATTCAGGGTAGAAGAAGAAGCAGAGGGCTCGTCTTTTATGTAAGGCTTTTGTCGAGCGTTATCCTTAATACTCGTGTACAGTGACTTTCAAAACTATTCAAACCAATGGGAGAAAAACGTTTGGAACCAGAACTAGCAAAAATAAACCTAATGATAATTCAAAAAGTTTAGTTCCCCTCCGCCCAGTCTTTCAAACCAAATGACATGATATTTCAAACACCAACTTTCATTAGAATTCAATCTTCTGACTTCTTAAATCTAGCGGCTGCTTTGAATGATTTTGAAAGACACTGCATGTCGTAATGCGAGTGCGTTCGGCATGTGATTTAAACTAGTGCAGAAGTCCTGCAAGTTCAACAGTTCACGAATCATATACCTGCATATTCATGATGTGCTGCAGATATGTTGCACTCTACTGCTTTAATTCCCGTGTTTTGCCGACAAAGCGATTCGTTGTGTCAAATCCTTCTATACAAGAGAATAAAAACAATAGTAAAAATAAATTGAAGTTGTCTTCGATCTGTAATTACAAGCCTATATGCTCATGCTGTCAAGAAGCCTTGCACTCCCGCTATGTAAGAAAAGCTTGGCAAAAATGAATTCTTGTGAGCACCTGTTGATCAAGCTTAGAGCAAAAATACCGGTCGTACAACTTTTGATGGATTTTTTGAGTTGTTCGAAAGAGCATAAATAAATTACTGTGGACCTTTGCATATCTAAACAACTCCTGTTCGTAGAGTGCTACCTCGTTCATGTGATGAACTTCAAGTACGATCTGCTAACCATCGTTCTGTCATATTCAGCACGTTTTAAGTGACAGCAGCAGAGATTGTTCAACTTTTGCAAAGTTTAAAGCAAATTTTGAAGAATTATCTCTTCATAAATATCATTCCGGGATGAAATGTCATTTAAATGTGTCGATTAGGAGTGATTGTGGAAATCCAAATTGCGCGAGCATTAACTAAGTTCCTGATTCGGCAGCAATATAGCATTTTTCTTTAGGTTCTTTGCTACTTAACTGTACACTTAGCTCACTAGTTTTATTTATTAAAAATCATATTATACAAGGCTGTTGTGTACAAAGACAATTAGCCGGAACACATGGTGCAGGACTCAGGGTTATCAATAGCACATGCAATGACTTTCGAGCTAAAAATATCTGCCTCTGTCTCTCCATCATCATTCTTCTCGTTTGAGTCGGTTTGTTCGACACCGCCGGCTTGGTCCTCCTTCTCCTCGATCTTAAAATCATTGAGCGAATTCTCTAAAGAAGTTGGTTCAGTAGAAGAAGCACGTCCAACCTCTTCGACTTGTGGTGATGAAGTCCCGCTTCTTGTTGTCTTTGTCACATACTTTCTTTGCTTCAATTTGTCTAGAGTTGCAATCTTCTTGCCTGCTGCCAATGCAGAATTTTGATCGACGGTAAACTGAATTGCTGCTGCTGCTGCTTGAGTTCTCAAGTAGTACATACCGGTCTTCAATCCCTTCTTCCATCCGTAAAAATGCATAGACGTCAATTTACCCATTGTTGGGTCTTTGATGTGAATGTTTAATGACTGAGATTGATCAATAAATGCTGCTCTGTCTGCTGCCATGTCGATGATATGCTTCTGAGAAATCTCCCACACAGTCTTGTATAATGCCTTAATCTCATCAGGAATATTAGCCAAGCCTTGGATAGAACCGTTGTTAGCGATGATACTATTCTTCATTGAATCATCCCAAATGCCCAAATCAACCAAATCCTTCAACATGTGAGGGTTCACGATTTGAAATTCACCGGCAAGAACTCTTCTCGAATAAATGTTTGAGGTATAAGGCTCGAAACATTCGTTGTTACCTAAAATTTGGGAAGTAGACGCAGTTGGCATTGGCGCAACAAGAAGAGAGTTTCTAAGACCATGCTTGGCCATATTTGCCTTCAAGGTATCCCAGTCCCACAAATCAGTGGGTTTTCTGTCCCATAGGTCATACTGCAACAATCCCTTAGATGCGGGGGAGCCCTCGTAACTCTCGTAGGGGCCTTCCTCTTGAGCCAACTCAATAGAAGCCTCAACAGCTGCATGGTAGATGGTTTCAAAAATTTGAATGTTCAATTCCTTAGCCTCCTGGGAGTCAAAAGGTAATCTCAACATCATGAATGCATCAGCCAAACCTTGGACACCTAAAGCAATTGGTCTGTTTCTCATATTCGATCTTCTGGCTTCTTCAATTGGGTAAAAGTTACGATCAATAATTCTGTTCAAGTTTCTTGTAACAACCTTAGTGACATCGTGTAACTTTTCGAAGTTGTACCAAGAATTCTCTGAATCTTTCTCAATGAAAGAAGGCAAAGCAATCGAAGCTAAGTTACATACAGCAACTTCATTTGGATCAGAGTATTCAACGATCTCGCAACACAAATTGGAAGACTTGATCATGCCCAAGTTTTTCTGATTGGTCTTTTTGTTGCATGCATCTTTGTACAACATAAATGGGGTTCCAGTCTCAGTTTGAGCCTCCAAAATTGCGTACCAAAGCTTTTGGGCCTTCACTGTAGATCTTCCTTTGCCCTCTCTTTCGTATCTCTCATACAAAGCCTCGAATTCATCTCCGTAAACATCAGCTAATCCAGTGGCTTCGTTAGGAGAAAACAAAGTCCATTCCGCATTTTGCTCGACTCTCTTCATGAATAAGTCTGGAATCCAAAGAGCAGGGAACAAGTCCCTAGCCCTAATTTCCTCCTTACCATGATTCTTTCTGATATCAATGAAGTCAAAGATGTCTGCATGCCATGGCTCTAAGTAAAGCGCGAAAGCGCCGGGTCGCTTGTTTCCACCCTGATCCACGTAACGGGCAGTGTTATTGAAGACACGTACCATAGGGATTATTCCATTAGAAGTACCATTGGTGCCAGCAATGTAAGCACCCGTAGATCTAATGTTATGTATATGTAACCCGATTCCACCAGCAGACTTTGAGATTAAAGCACATGTCTTCAAAGTATCATAAATACCATCAATGGAGTCCTCTTTCATAGCAACAAGGAAACAAGATGACATTTGTGGGCTGGGCGTACCAGCATTGAACAACGTTGGTGATCCGTGAGTAAAAAATCTCTGAGACATTAAATTATAAGTTTCGATAACGCGGTCAATGTCATTACCATGAATACCGACTGCGACTCTCATCAACAAATGTTGAGGTCTTTCAGCAACTTTTCCATTAACTCTGAGTAAATAAGATCTCTCTAAAGTCTTGAATCCAAAGAAGTTGAACTGAAAATCGCGATCATACACAATAGCTGAGTTCAAATCATTTTCATGCTCCATAATGACCTTGTATGTTTCTTCGGAAATCATAGGCGAGTGCAAGTTGGTCCTAGGATTAATGTAGTTATACAACGTTCTTGCTACCTGAGAAAATTGCTTTGTGGTTTGTTTGTGCAAATTGGAGACGGCAATTCTCGCAGCCAAAATAGCGTAATCAGGGTGAATCGTTGTCATGTATGCAGCCGTCTCAGCAGCCAAGTTATCCAATTCAATAGTGTTGACACCTTGATAGACACCTGATATAACACGTTGCGTGACCGCGACAGCATCGACGTGTTCAGTGTCGAGACCATAGCATAATCTCTGTATTCTTGCTGTGATTTTGTCGAAGCGAACTGGCTCCTTACGACCGTCTCTTTTAAACACGTACATATCAAAAAATTATCTTTTCGTGTAAAAGCAAGGGAAAGGAAGAAGAATTGAGGTCGGGAGGATACTGAGGGATATATATACAAGAAGCGCGTTGGCACGGCATGTCACGCAAATCGCGACACACATGCGCAGACGCGTGTGTAGAGCCGAAATAAAATAAAATCAAAACAAGAATTACAACACCACACATGATCTGCAAAGCTAGCTTCTTCTTTGCAAACACTTTATTTGCTGTAATTACTATTAATACCAGACATCTATTGGCTCTGAATTAGTTTAATTGATTTCAATACACATTTTGAAGACTTTAATTTTCTTTTCGCGGGTAAGCACGCGCCAAGCGCGTGGGCGTAGCTTACAAATAATTTCGTTACAGAAAATCGCCCCCTGCGCGGTCGCATAACGATTTTGAGTTGATGCGGTCAATAATTAAAACTACCGTCTCGATGACGTCTTTTGTGAGTGCATGAAGCTTTTTGGTGATTCTAGCTACATTGAAATACAATATGAACAAGCGAACTTCTCACGGTACACTCAGTTTTCAACTTGTTGCATATGCCAACACTTTATATACAAGGCCCTCTCGAGGTTTGGCGGCTTATGTGGAATGTCGCGAGCCTAGACGCAAACACGTCTATACGCACACGTTTGCACACGCGAGGACAGACGTGTGTGCGCACGTCTTCGCACACTGCCTATACACACTTCATGCATCCCGAAACGCAGACAAAAGATGTAAACAAAGCAGTTCCGATTCGGACGTCGGGCAAATAAACAAGGTGAGAGGGGTATTTTGGGACTCCCGTCAAATTGAGTCGACTAAGCATGGCTCTTAGAGGCCGAGCGATGATTCAAGTATTCAATTTAGAAGAAAATATTGACATGAATTACTCACAAGACTACCACAATCCTTCTTGGACTTCAAGTACAGATGAAATTAAAAATATGACCTTTCAAACTCTAAACTCTTCTCTCTTTAAAATGTAAGCGCCTAGTCTCTTGAATTCTAAATTCGCGAGAATGAGTGAGCAAAAGATTCTATTGGGGATGACGAAGACTAACCTGAGTGATACTGCAAAGCTAAAAATGTTTGTTTTCATGATACATTATCTACCAGCTTTAATATGGTGAAGGCGAGCATATTTATTCTATCAATTCGCAATTCATATTCGTTCTGTATAGATGCAAAATTCTCCTCGGCGTCGATATCGAAAAGCAAAACCGAGGGAAGAACAGACTTATTTGTATTTGCAAGTGAAATAAGCTAGATCTTTGATTTTTTATCAAAGCTTTCAAATTCTAGTCGTAAGAATTCCGCATTCTGTAGACTCATTCTGGCTATTTGTCAGTCATACAAGTTGCCTTACATGCAAAGGGTGGATAACTCATTATAACTTAATTCCCAAAAAGCCCTATTAAGGGTGTTGTAAGAATGAATATTCCCGCTTGAACTAAAGGATGCCATCATTAACGAATACTAACTGTTGGTAAATCAAGAGGGACTGTCAACTCAGCAAACCTTATTTGATATACATCGTTCCTATATGCAATCCTCCAGTGAAGGGGAGTCCGCGCAGAAGATCGCTCATACACTTCTTGAAGTATAGCTCATTGACAATGGCGAAAAGGCCTTATGATGATATAGACGAAAATTCTAATTACAGTCCTTACGATTCTGAAGAAAACGGTGACAATGAGAGTCTTCAAAGAGCAGCCATATTATCGCAAATGCTGCGTATCCTTATGGGGAGATATTCAAGAAATTTAAAAATCAGAAAAGAGCATATTCAAGCCGTTCTACAAAATCAGAATTTGAAACGGAATTCCAAAATGTGGTTGCTGCTTTTAGACAATGAAATGAGAGAGACTTTTGGCCTCAAGCTTGAAATCCACGAAAGTGAGATACTTGTAACGTCAAACTTAGAAGCAGCTTCAAAGGATATTCTACATTCTCTTTGGACATCTTATCCGGAGTATGAAAAGCTGACTAATTTACTGTGTTCCGAGGTTCTCATGCTGCGCAATAAGAGAGATTTTGTCCTTGTGAACTCGATAGAGCAATTACAAGGGGGGCTAATCATGATCGTTGTTACGCTTTTGGTCTTGTCGGGGAATAGGATCAATGAACCCGATCTCATTCTGGCTTTAAGCAACTTCGGATTTTCCGGAAATCTTAATTTGTCTGTGCCAGTTTTCAATAAGAATACGCCCAATATACTATCGGAGTTGACTAGAAAAGAATATTTGAAAAAAGTACTACCCCAAGGAGATACAGGAGTGGGTGCTGAATACTCTCTTGGTAAACGTGCTTTGAGAGAGTTACATCCGCCAGATATTTTAAACTTTTTGCTCGAGGTTGTGGACCTGGAAGATGGTCAGCGAAAGGCCAAAACTGCAATAATGCGCTGCTTTCCCGAGTTTCGCACGGCGAATGCCGAAAGCGGGGCGCTGAGTGAACTAGCAGATGCAGCATAGGACTTCGAAAGAGTTGAGTTGTAGTAGTTACAAATAGAAATCTTAAAAGTCTTTTAGACAGTATGCAATAAGATTTTGTTGTTTTTTGTCGCGAATGTCTGGTATCTTTAATAAAATATGTTGTCGAGTGGATGCGATTAGTGTCATCGTGCAAAGATCGTTTTCCACATGCGTTTAAATATCATATGCCCCAGTAATTGTTTGTGGACAGGACCACGGCACAAAAATTTGAGAAAATTATAACATTCAAGTGCCGGAAGTAATTTTCAGCCTCTAACTTTTTTTATATCTTTATACATCATACTTTGTTAGACTCGCTTGATATCAAGACTTTCTCAATTAGGTATTCGCTCGTCGTTTAATTCCGCGTCGGCCTCGCAGATAAATTTAATTCCCGAGAAAATTCCAACTAAACATATAGTTTGCCTCAATGTTGGATACATTAGACATAACAGTTATAGCTGCTCTTGCAATTGCGGTTGCCTTTTACTTCGGTAAAGACTTTATTGGAAGTAATAATGGCGCCAACTCGGCTGGTTTTGTGGCCTCTAGCGGTGATGAAAACACCCGAGACTTTTTGGCCAAAATGAAACAAAATGACAAGAATTCAGTTGTATTTTATGGGTCCCAGACAGGCACAGCTGAAGATTATGCTCATAAGTTAGCCAAAGAATTGAACTCAAAATTTGGCTTGAAGGTCTTGTGTGCTGATTTGGCTGATTATGATTTCGATAATTTGCAAGATTTGAATCCAGAGTGGTTGTTCTTTTTCATTATTGCTACTTACGGTGAAGGAGAGCCTACTGATAATGCTGTTGAGTTTTTCAATTGGCTTGATAGTGAGGCAGATCAATTAGCAACCTTGAAGTACACTGTTTTTGCTTTAGGAAATTCAACTTACGAATTCTTCAATGCTATGGGCAAATCCTTGAATGATAAACTTGAATTGCTTGGAGCTGAACGGTTTGCTCCCTACGGTCAAGGAGATGACGGAGTCGGTACAATGGATGAAGATTTTTTGGCCTGGAAAGAAGAATGTTTTGATGCTTTAAAACTTTTGGATTTTGAGGAACGTGAACTGAAGTACGATCCTTCTTTTGAGTTAATCGAAGAAGAAAAGCTTAGTGCAAATGATGGTTATGTGTCAAATGGTGAGCCCGACAGAACCTACATCATAGGCGATTCGGACCAAACTAAGGGACCTTTTGACCATTTACATCCATATTTAGCTCAGATTTCCTCCAGTAAAGAATTATTCAATTCTGAGGACAGATCGTGTGTTCACGCGGAGTTTGACTTATCCCCTTCAAATTTGAAGTATTCTACAGGGGACCATTTGGCAATCTGGCCCTCAAACTCGAATGAAAATTTTGATCAATTTGTCAAATGTTTCGGTTTGGAGAGCAAAGTCGACAAAGTTTTTTCTTTGAAGGCATTAGATTCGACTGCACAGCTTCCATTTTACAGTCCTATCACATATGGCGCAGTGATTAGACACCATCTTGAAATCTCGGGTCCAATTCTGAGACAGGCTCTCAACTCAATTGCACCCTTTGCTCCAAATGAGAAAGCAAAAAGGGAGTCTTTGTCTCTTGGTTCCGACAAAAGCCGCTTCGCTGAGAAGATCCACAACAAATACTTGAATCTAGCTGATGCTCTTCTTGAAATTTCTGACGGCGAGCCTTGGCATACTGTTCCATTTGTCTTTTTAGTGGAGCTTATCGCTCACTTGCAGCCTCGATACTACTCCATCTCCTCGTCTTCCTTATCAGAGAAGTCAAAAATTCATATTACCGCTGTTGTTGAGGCTGAAAAACATGATGGAAGAATGATTACGGGAGTTGCCACTAACTTGATCAAAGATATCCAATTTTCTCAAAATGGTGAGAGAGGTAAAAGATTTGCCACTTACGATTTACAGGGCCCGAAAAGAAAATTCAGAGACTTCAAACTACCAGTCCATGTCAGAAGGTCCACTTTTAAATTGCCCTCTAATCCTTCAACACCGGTCATTCTTGTCGGGCCTGGTACTGGAGTAGCGCCTATGAGAGGCTTTGTGAGAGACAAGGTTGCTCTATTGAACTCCTCTAATAACTTGAAGCTAGGAAAGATATTACTTTTTCATGGATGCAGAAAAAGTGAAGAAGATTATCTTTATAAAGATGAATGGCCGTTGTATGCCCGAAAACTTGGTGACACATTTGAGATGGATGTTGCTTTCTCGCGTGATGATCCCCTCAAGAAGGTTTACGTGCAAGACAAGATTAAGGCTAGAGCTGAGGAAATCAATAAGCTCTTGGAAGTCGGTGCCTATATATACGTATGTGGTGATGCGTCCAAGATGGCAAGGGATGTTCAGAACTGTTTTGTGCAGATAATTTCAGATCAAAGATCCCTTCTGATTGAAAGGGCCACTGAATTAGTTCGCTCGTTGAAAGTCCAAAACAGATACCAAGAAGATGTGTGGTAATTAGAGTGTGGCACGGCGATAGATTAATATTTTGAACAGAATCTCCAATGAGGATTATAAGAGTCGTAGATGTCTCTTAGTTTAGTCTCTATGTCCACCCAGTGCTCAAACTTCGAGGGTGACTTCAAATCCAAATCATAAACAAATGATTCAACCGAGAAGTCTTCATTAGGCTTGTGTTTACGGAGTAAACTTCCGTCGTGAAAGGTCTTGCACTTCGAGATTTTTATAAAGATACCAACATCTCGTAAGGTCATCAGCATTGAGAGAGCCTCCAGAACATCTTCTTTACTTCTCAAATTTTTAATTTGATCACAATCTTCCCGAACTTCTTGTAAGTTCTTCAATCTTTTGAGCACACACTCTGGATCCTTGAAAAAGACACACAAACTCCTCTCGAGATCATATTGACATGTTTTGAGCCTCCTTAAGACGTGTTCCGGGATTTTTGAGACCAAATCTAAAACACCACTCTGCACAGTCTCATTATGCAAAAAGTCAAGGGAACAAAAATGCCTCTCAAAACCTTTTAGTTGATAAAGCAGACAGGTTCTACAGTAGTTGCTTTCATTCTTGTAAAGCCATTTTGGCTTCATCTCAATTATGACGCTTTCAATATCAGAACCGTCGTCCCTTGTCTGCATTTTAATGTGAAGTGCGCAGTTTTTTGACAAAATATACGTTTCAATTTCACCTAACAATATATTGGAAATGAGGAATCCATATTCTTCTTCTTTCATTAGTTCGACCGCTGTCTTTAATTTTGAGCTAAAGCCTAAAGGTATGGAAATTAATTCGGAATCGATGATTTCTTTCGGAAATAGACTCAAGCATTTTGATTCAATAAACTCGTGTAATTCCCGAGTAGATACGTAGCTCAGCATTTCTTTCTGCACTCTCAATCTCAAAAGTTTGCCATGAAGACTGTTACACTCTCCCACATATCTAAAGAGGCAATTTGCATTACCACGAGCGAAAAATTCCCATTCACCGGGAGAGCTAATGTCGTCAATTTTTAGCATTAATTCAATTATAACCTTGAGTTAACTACTGTGCGAATTTCGCTTTATCAATTGCTACTATATTCAGGATTAAATTTTGTGAAGAGTGAACCACCTTATTTACAGATCAATTCATGCACCCCTGCTTTTGCAAAACTCACCTAAGCCAGAGTGAGGATAATTAATCGCATAGTTTCATCTAGATACTAGGACACTTTTCAAGATATATGCTAAGGGAGACATCTCAGGATCCTTTCCTCAGTAGTTGTTTATTGTTCTAATTAGAGTTCTGCAGAAATTTCTCCCTAATGAAGTAATAATTCACACCTACCCACACACGAAGACACTGTGCTTTTCAACACGATTTGGTTTGCACTAAAACTTGTCCTGGGCCACAAACTTTCTTGTAAGCAAAAATGTCTTGCCTCTTGAGCCCCATCATAGATTTTATTCTAGAGAACCAAGAAAAATTTAGCAAGCTCGACAAACCTGGAGATTGTCTTTTGATAATTTTATACCATTCGCGTAAATTCATCCTCTCACTCAAATTGTAGATAGAAGAAAGACTGTGACTTAACATGGAACTTAATTTCCGGAGTGAGAGTGAATCTTGTTTAAGGATCTCATCGAAGTTGAAATCAGACTCAATTGAACAGCACGTTGCAACCAAAGCATGCGATTTGATGAAGATCAGCTCCCCTTCCTTTAAGTAAAAGTTTTGTATTTCTCCATAACCCCTTGCAATGAAAAACCCCTTACCCTCAACAAACAATCGCAGTGACTGTTTTATAATTGATAAATCAAGACCCGACCATGCTAGCAAATCTTTCGTATTAGGAATAATCCACTTCTGAGTTCTACAAACGGACACATAGGTCTGGTTTGGCAGCGAGAGTTCATTATTTGATAACAAGAGCGTGCATGCAGCGCCCAGCTTAATTTCCTGATACCACATATCACCACACTGAAGAGCCAATCTTGCCAGAAGTTTGGTAATATCTCCTTTGATGAATGAAACAGATGTCAGCTGGACATTGAGGATAGAGCCTTGAGGTAATAGCACTTTGACAAAACCCCCCGGGTTTCCTAGGGGCTTAATTGTGGGTAAATCAACGAAAGGCCCCTTTCCCGTGACCAGATGTTTCAAGTCGCTACCAACACTAATTCCGGAAGTGAAAATTGAACGATTAGCATTAAATGCGAGGATTCGGTTGACCAGACAACTTGGAAGCATTATCGCTGCTGAAAAAGGTAGAGCGAAGTAGTGCCAAAAAATAAAAACAAAATTCGCGAATAATAATTCTCTAGTCTAAATACCTCTATCTCCGCATTGCGGATGATATACACATTTGTTTTAGCATCTAGAGGTCTATACTCATCAAAATCAACGATGCGGCTCAAATGCTTTCCCCATTGAAATCGTGAATAATTTCATCCGCTTTCGAAATAATTCTCATATCATCAACAGAGAAGACGTCCGAGCTTGCTTCATTCATGGCTTGGCTCAACGATTTAAAGTGATTCCAAAGCCGCAAACCAGCTTTAAAATCAAGATCAAATTGCAGTGGCGTAACGCTATTCACACTATTCAAGTTAATGTTATGAGAGGGTTTGCTCACTTGTAAAATTGTGTCCAACAAATGAGTTTTTCCGCCTTTGATGCAATCGGATATTGGCTTGCCAGACTTCTTCATCCTCTGGCAATACTCAAAATAGATCTCACTCATGACACCCAATAAAGTGTTACTCAAGTCTTTGAAGAATGGAATTTGGTCAATAATTTTGTACCAGTCTTTCTTTGATTCGGTATCGAGCTTCACTTTTTCTTCACGCACAATAAGGTCAACTAAACTAACTTGTAAAGTGTGCTGAATGGTTTCTTGGATGAACTTAACTTGGCTTCTAAAGCCGAGCAAGCTTCTAGAAATTGGCCCTTGATAATTAATTGGAGAGATGTTCAATTTCTGAAGCGTAAAAACTTTTGAAATTAATCCAATCGCTCTCGATTCTTCCGGTGACAATTCTTGTCCCATTGATCCGTCTTTGAAGCTTTTAGGCACACTTGGGAGAGAAATATCATTCATGAGCAGACTTATCTTTTCCTGTTCACATAAGAGGTATAACATCAAGAGTTGCTCTATCGAATCATTTGCCACATCAGAATGTTTCGAAACAAATTTCAGAAAGATCTGCCCCTCTTTTGATAAGATACCGTCCTGATCCACTACTCCAAGCAATGACAATGTTCTCAAGAAGGCAGTAGCCACCAAGTTTTGCGAAACATCCGAGCTTTTTGTTATGGTAACAGCAGATGAAGATGCCATGATATCCCAAAAACTCCTTAGTGTAAACTTGTCGCTATTATCAGAAACAAAATTCAAGTTACTGAGCTTTTCAAACACTGGTGGGATTTGTCTGTTATTAAGCTCAATAGGTTCGTCTTTGAACCAGTAAAAGACTTTGATACGCTTGACCTGATAGTACCTCGCGAGAAGCAGAGTAAGCATATTGAACTGGGCATCCAAAATAGTCTGCGCTTTAACAGAACTGACCATTCTTTTGTACACCTGTCCACTTCCCGAATCAAGTGGGGGTCTTACAAAGTATGTACCCAGAGTTATAGCTTCAAGAAGTTTTATGGGAATTAAGCCAAGAGACTGATAAAAATACATCTCTGATGGAAGCCTCTGCGAAATAACAGAATGTAGACCTGAGGGAACACGAGGCCCGCCCACACCTAAATCTTTCTCATCCGCGGACAGGCTGTCGAGGATGTCATCTTTTTCAGCTAAGCCCAACTTCGCCATTTCAGTGAGGTAGAGATTAACCTGGCCATTCGAATTTATAACTGGCATATACTTGATTGCTGCATATCCTCTCTTGTACAAATTGACTAGATGCGGATCATTTAGAGAAGTGATATAGCCGAAAAGGTCATTTGGTGTCGACCCTTTAAAGTTGACATACTGAAAAAATATGTCAAGTGCGATTCGAAAATAACCTAAATGCTGGATGGGTGACATATGATTAGGCGTAGGCAATGGAGGCAAGTTTGAAAATGTCTGCGGCTGAGCAGAGCACCCAACCATTATGCTCAAATCAAGGAATTGTCTCTCTGTTAAATTGAATTCGTTGAGAACCTTTTGCTTGTCAACAAATCTAAAGTCTTTGGATTGAAATTCCATACCGAGGATAAATTTATCAACCTTGGTGAGAAGGGTATCAGTTGAGCCATAAATCGAATCTATCAAACCATTTTGATACATATAAGACAATTGAAATGAAGCATCATAAGGACTGATAATATAGTCGATGCCATTTTCGATAAGAAGCGATACAATGTCATTTATCATTGGATTCATCGGTAAGGGATCAAGATTAAGGCGGAATGACTCACCCAAATATCCCAACGTATTGCCATTAATAATTGAGTGCTTTGAATTCAATCGAGCCCAAGTGGCCTCCAAATGTTGCTCTTGAGGGGTCGATTGATTCTTTGAGGTGGCTTGATCTTCTTCATTAATTGGGAGACCTGGTAAAACGAAAATAGGGCGAATGTTGAATTCATTAAAGACTTTCACATCAGATTTGATGTAGCCACTCAATGAAGATGGGGCTCCGCCAATTCCGAATAGGTACTGCTCTTTTTTGAAAGTATAGATTCGACTCAAATAATGCTCGACATCAATGCCAATAGTCGCGTTTTGAAGAATACTGATTGAACTGGAGTTGACAAGCTTGCTTTCAAATAAGAGAGATTCAAGTGACTTGATTGGCATCTTGTGTTCGTTTGTTGTTATTAGACGATGTTAATATTCAGTGAGATTTCACGAGTATAAGGACATAAACTGTATACAGGTCAACAGCGGAACATCGTTGACTTCTCAAGTTACAGTGTTTTTCAAAACTATTCAAACTAGTGCGACAAAATGATTCAAACCACCGCGACAAAAAGTTTCGTACCCCTTCGCACAAT
>NLAW01002090.1:0-36752 GCA_002370915.1 Metschnikowia lochheadii | reverse complement strand
TATCATTGTTTCATCTGTCCTGCTTACATGCAGTCACATGGAACATGCAGTACATCTCTGATGTACTGGTTCCTCATGTTCCAACAGCATCCTAGACCACCATACTATACACCTCCACATAGACGCTTCACGTTTTCCCATAGACCTACATAGACCTCTGGCATCCTCTTCCATTTCATCATGAGTTCAAGGTACCAGCAGAATATGGAGCAGCAATTGCAGCTGCAGGAACGCAAGATCCAGCAGAGGCGAACGGTCGACCATGGGAACCCAATGGGAAGATGGTACATCCAACGGTCCATCGGTAAAACACAACAACAGGTGGCCAACATCCGGCCCGAGCTGTCGTATCTCCTAGACTTGCTCCCGTCGCTCGCATACTCCAAGGATCGCAGCTCGTCCAACCCGGCGGTTCTAGATATCCAGTCCAAGTTCGTACATCTTTCGCTGAACAAAGCAAGGCACTCCATCAATACCGTCAAATGGACCCCCGAGGGCCGGCGCTTGGTGGTGGCATCTCACAGTGGAGAGTTTACTATTTGGAACGGCATGACCTTCAACTTCGAAACCATCATGCAGGCCCATGACCTGGCCATCATCTCGTTGAAGTACTCCCATAACGACGACTGGCTTCTTTCGGGCGACCAGGATGGTGTGGTCAAATACTGGCAGCCCAACTTCAACAACGTCAACATTTTGACTGCTCACACTGATGCTATTCGAGATATAGCATTCTCGCCCAATGACTCAAAGTTTCTCACGTGCTCTGATGACTCGTCCGTAAAGATCTGGAACTTCAATAACGGAAAGGAAGAACGTACATTGACGGGACATCACTGGGATGTCAAGTGTGCAGATTGGCATCCTAGTCTAGGCCTTATTGTTACTGGGTCTAAGGATAACTTGGTCAAGCTCTGGGACCCAAGATCGTCCTCTGCCGTATCTACACTCCATGGGTTCAAACATACCGTGACCAAGGCCAAGTTCCAGAAAGTTGGAACAAACAGACTTTTGGCCTCTGTTTCCAGAGATCGGTCGTGTCGTGTGTTTGACTTGAGAACCATGACTGACTTCAAGGTGATCAGAGACCACGAAACAGATTTATCATGTGTTGAATGGCACCCAGTACATGGCTCGTTACTTACTACCGCTGCATACGATGGTTCGATGTACCACTATGTGTTGGATCGTCATATTCCAAATACTACGTCGGAGTCTCTGCAAAGTACCAATGTCGAGGTGCTACACAAAATCCCATATGCCCACGAGAAGGCCATCAATGCCTTGGAGTACCATCCCTTGGGTCATTTGTTGTGTTCTGCAGGTAACGATCGGTCTGCCCGGTTCTGGTGTCGTGCCAGACCAAACGATCCAATGGGTTTCAAGGATCCGCTGTACACCAACGACAAGAACGGTGCATGGTTTTATGCTGTGAACAATAACACGAACGCCGTGTTGGAGGACTCTGCCATCGCACTGATTTCGACGCCTTTTACTTCTGCAGGAAGTAATGGCCAGGTACCTGGACTCAATAATTTCATGAATGACGAAAGACGGGGAAACGTCATTCCTGGTCTTGGTCACAGTGCAGGTGGTTACTGATATATTTGGGGGCTTACAGTTGAGTTGATGTTACTTAATAAATACTAATAATGCAGATCAGAAATGACTTATGTACTGCGATTTGGAAAGACTATATAATGTGTCTCCTAAACAGCTTGGGCGGCCTCGTAGAAACTATGCACAGCCTCTTGGTATCTTTCGCCGAATAATTTATAGTAGTTCAGAACAAAACTGGCCACGAGCTTTCCAGCAGCATCGTTGGCGGCATTGCTTCCAATAGAGAACAGTTTGCCTCCATTTGTTATGCTGAGGTGGATAATATTTCCGTATTGGGCCAACTCGGCCTCAGACACTGACTCATACACGGTCAGGTAATGCAGAGCCCGTTTTTTGAAGTCGGAGATGGACGTGGCAATATCCTTTTCTTTGTAGTCATTGTTGAAAGCTTTGCTGGTGATGTTGTAGCCGAGGAATTTTGGATCTGAGCACGAGACGTCGAGCACTATGACATTGGAGAAGTGCACCCGCGACTCGTTGATCTGCTGGAATATGCTCTGCCTCCTTTTTATGGTGGAATTTGTGGCGTCCAAAATGCCCACGTTAATTCTGTTTTCCTTGAAATCTTCTAACATGTTGTCCATGCACATTTTGGCGTAGAGGTCTCTCTTTTGAGAAGCCTCAGCGTTGGTCGGGTTGAAAAACTCCGAGTCGGAGAACTCCGCCAACATCTCTCTACGGACATTGCCGGCATTGTAAATCAACGAGGAGTAGTTGTTCTTGTTCATGAAAGAACAGAGCTGTTTGCATATAGTACTCTTTCCACTGGCCGGGAGACCTACCATGACAATGACGGTTTTGGACTGGATTTTTCTCTTGATGAGCTCGGACACCGCCGCCAAGTTGGGCACAAAGTGGTTGCCGGGCGTTTCCACAGGTGTGTTTGAAAGCGTGCCCTTCAGCTCTTGGCGGGAAAAGAGCGAATCTAGCGATGTGGTGGATGTGTTTGTGCTAATAGGTAGTCTTTGGGCCATTCTGAAGATGCAGTAATATGTGGGATGATAGCGATAGGGGTGGCAGCGATAAATAAAAAAGCAATAAATAGGACCCAGAAGGTGCTAGTGGGTATGAAGCAAAAGAATGTTGTTGAAGAAACAAACTAGTTATATATGGAACAGTGAGTAGCGAGAAAAAAAAGGAATGAGGCTGGGTTTAAAAGAAATTTATTTGTAGTATGCGCAGTGGCTTTCCGACTTGAGGAATTATTTGGGTGCGAATGCGCTTCTCGATTTTATGTTTGATGTATGCACTTAAAAAATTACGTGTGCCCTGCACCTACGCCGTGCGGACTAGTCCAATTCATCGCACCGAGGTGGTAGGCGATAAGAGGGGAATACTGGCTTGGTACTTGGAGATGATGCTTGGATGCAGTATGGTGGCCGGTCATGTATTGGGGAAAGTCCATAAACTCGGATGAAAATGATAAGGAGGTTCGAAGAGAAGTTCCGCCGGCCCGACGGGACGTTTTTTTACTGTAAAAAGAAATAATGTGGCATACTGCACATAACACCCCTCTCGGCCGGATCAACGGCTGATAGGATGATGTGTTCGTGACTAATTCAATACCAGGGAATGTGCGGTTAATTGCCGTTGTTTGGTAGTATATACAGAATTAGTGATCAAATATCACAAGATAATCACTCAGAAGATGTTCAAGTAAGAATAGTGCTTAGAGTACCTTAGGAGGATTCTCGTCTTCCTTCCACCTCTCCAATCTCTTCTTACCTATTTCCGAGTAGAGGCGTAGATTGTCAATAAGACTTGGTCTGTCTGCACCTGACGTGGACCTTTTCTTGAACGACATGGTGAGCAATGATGTTGCCTTCTTGAGCAAGTCGAGGAACTTGGCCTTCAGAATGTTGTCAGAGTCTTCGTCTCCAACAAGTTGGTCGATGTGGTACCTCCACTTGCTATCTCCGGTACTAGTCATAGGGTAAGAATGCCTTCCATAGCCGGTCAAACGCTCTCCATCGTGATAAAAGGTAGCCCAAACGTTGTAGCTTAACAAGATGGAGTCTTCCAAAAGCTTGCTGTTGTAGGTATCTAAGTTTTTCTGCGTGGCCTCCAAGTTCTTGATCTTTTGATCCGTCGTTATGTCATCCCTGAACGAGGTTTGCAACTGGGTGGAAAAACCTTGGAGCTCGTCAACAGATTCCTTGCTAAGAGGCACAACGTATACTCTTAGGAAAGAGTCATGAGGCCCATCCATTCTTTCCTTCTTACTTTTGGCATCAGCTGCAGATAACACAGGCTTCAGTGCTCTCTTCATCACAAGCCGGAACGGCATATCTTTGTACTTTGTTTTCGCAAGGTCTTTGATGGCTGTTTTCATGATATCTTGCCAGATGTTCAAGGAAACTTTGAATTGAGATTCGGCCACAGCTGTGGCATGCGTATCGTAAGCTTCAATCACATTGGCATCCGCAGAACTTCTCTTCAACTCATCAATTGATGTATGCGAGTAGAACACCTTGTCGAGTTCGCTGAGAGGAAGGTACTGGAACCCAAAGAACGAGCTGATGTTGTGGTATGCAACAAAAATACCATCCATCTGTCCGATTCTAGCTTGGAATGCATACTTAAGAAGCCCTCCAGTTTTTATCAAATCCTGGTACTCTCTCTCGAAGGACTCCATTTTGCCGTTGAGTTTCCAGATCTGGTACGATGTTGATTGTGTCTCCAGTGCCTTGTCGTACCTGATGGCACATACAGCTCTTGTTTTGAGATCGAAGGTGCCGTTTCCAGGTAACCTGGGGTCATAACAATCGAGCTGGGATCTCATGAGAAAGTCGCCGTAAGCCAGGTAGTTGTAGATGTTTGCATTTTCATTTGCATCTGCATTTGTATTCTCATTTGCATTTTCATTCTCATTTGCATTTTCATTTTCATTTCCATTTTCAGCCGGTGCATTTGCCTCAGATCTTTTCTGGTCCAACAAGTACTTCTTAAACTCCTCCTCTTCAGTAGTAAGAAGTGTCTCCAAGCAATGTCCCATAACAGACAACAAGATCTCGACATCGGTGGATTTATCCGACGTCACCGAGTAAATAGTCTCTCCTGTAGACTCATTGATGCCTTTGGGCTCAACAATCACCGACAGTGGCAACTCCGTAGCATTTCGGGAGAACCTGGGAAAGTCAAAACGGTCCTGTGAGCGTTCATTGGACGAGTAATTATTCAATAATAAATAGAATTGGTGGAGTGTCAGGGTCATGGAAGATGTACTGGAGTAGAAGGTACGACCGTTTTTGATGGCAGCATCAAGAAGCGATTTATCCTTGGACGCACTAACAAAGGCCAGGATCTTGTTGAAATCAAAGTTATTGTAGGGCACTATATTTTTCAAGTTTGGGGGGAAGTTAAAGACCCTGGTCCGGGGGTCCTGGAGAAAATGTACCCCGGGCGAAAAGAGCACGCGGTCCAACTTATGTGCTAGCTTGGGCACGTCTTCGTTGCGAGGTTTCTGCGCCTGGACAAACTCCTCACTGGGAACAAAGTCCACTCGCTTGAGTTTGCTGATGTACTTGAGGGTTGGGTTTAATCTGGGTTCTTCCGCCTCACGCTTTGGCGTGGCCTTATATTCTTCATTCTGGTCATCGTCTTGGTCTTTATGGTCTTGGTCCTTCTGGTCCTTCTGGTCTCGATGAGACTTGTGAGATCTCTCCGGATGCCTTGGTCTTCTGGTCCTAAGGGTCCTAGCATGGGTTTTGTTTCCGTGCTTAAAAGACGAATGTTCTTGATGGGTTGTTGATCTATTGGTGTTTTCATGGGGATGGTCATTTTCATAGTCTCTGAGTTCAGCTTTATTCAAATTAAGCTTTGTTGAAGAGCTCAACACTTCCGTAACGCTTTTCTTGGAATAAAGAAAACGCCGTTGGGACGTCAACCTATAAAGAGATTGACATCGGCTTAGCACCGGGATCATCACCATGCTGTTGACTGTCATGGTATGCTGCGTAATGCTCACTAGAATTTCACTTGTGATGAGGTGCGCCGAGTTCAGGTCCTGTACAGACTACTCTACAATACTACTACTACCAGAGACCAATTTAAGACTATCCAAGACTATTTCATCTTCTAAGATTTCTAATATATTTCTGGATGAACTTTATTATAAGAACGTTATTTAATTTCTGGAGTATTGACGAATTCTGACATTATCTTACTTCTGGCTACTTCTAAGATGTATTTCCTATAGTAGAGATCATATTATGAGACCATATCATGAGGCTAGTCAAAGACCTTTTTGTCTAGCTCGCGGATAAGCGAGGCCACCGATTGGGCCTCCACGAGCATGCCTCTTGTAGTCAACCGGCCCACAAGGGACGAAAAGTCCACCGTGTTGAACTTCTTGTGTCGGGAAAGAGTACGGTAAGCATCCGCACACGGAATGAAGATCCCATTGGGTGCACTTCCTCCAGGGGTCGTAGGTAGAGGGGTTCCTGGTTTCAGAGAAGGCATTGCAGTTAAATCAGTAGCACTAGGAAGCCTGCTCAACGAGAACGAGGGCCGGCTCTCCTTGGTATTGACACTTCTCTCGGCCTCTTTGTTATCTTGCAGTGCAGCCATACTGGCCACGGTAGAGCAAAAGAGTGTAGACATTGGGTCCGTTTGACACTGGAAACATGTTCCTGGGTTACCTGTACACTCGGCCTTATCCTTATCTTCCTGTGTAGTTTTTTGAGTAGAAGGAGTGTTTTCTTCGGAGCCTTCTGTTCTCACAAAGGAAACGTTGCTTTGACCCATGTTCGTGAACTCACGAATCTCTAAGGTGGGGCCCGGATGGAGCACTGGGAGTGAGGTCTTTCGTATGAGACCTGACGAGTTCATTTGAATTGGAGGAAGCAGAGTAGGGCCAGCCTCGTGTTCTTGTTCCTCTGCCAGTTCTTCATCTTGCTGCTTGCGTGATAGAGATTCAAGCCGTGCTGCTTCTTTCGCTGCCTCTCGGCACACGCACGGCGTATCATCTGAACAAAATCCACAGTTTTCCACAGGTGAGTTCTCGTTAAAAGGGAGCCCGCTATCAGGAGCAGCAGCCAGTGACTTTCTCCTCAAGCGGTCCAAAGAAGGCATTTTCTTAGTGGTGAAATCCATGGTGAAGTCCACCTCCGTCTCAACTTGCTTTCTCTTTCGGCGTAGAGATACCGCAGCCACCGGTGTAAACGACTTGTACTTCTCCTCGAGCGATTTGGAGGTTTTTAAGCCCACATCTTCACACAAACACAGTTCCTTAAGACACACGCCGCAGTCGAAGTCTTCAGTATTCTCGTCAGCAGTCTTCACCGAAGTAGAAGTGAGCGACAGTCTATGTTGAGCCGAAGAATTGCGAGACGAAAATCCGGGAGGCAGGTCTGCGGAAGGAGCAGGCAGAATCTGTTGCACGGAGTATTGCAGCAGAGCAGGCGAGCTGGTGGAATGATTAACCGGCAGCGACTTGGCAAAATTGAGTAAGTGGTGAGCACTTTGGCTGAGTTCCGACTTCTCAGGGTTGGAAAGCGAGAGAGCAGCACTCAGACTAGGCGTAAGCTGAGAGTTCATTCTTTGAGTGGGTGCATTTTCACTTTCTGGTTTCAGCGGCTTAGTAGCACCAGGAAGTGGGGAAGCACCCGAATGGGCGGATTTAAAGGAGTTGAAGTCCTGGCGAAGCTGCTCAATGGACTTGATGAGAAACTGATTCTCAAACTTTAGTTTATTGATGGTATTGACCAAGCCCATTTCCTTGGCGTCTTTCTCCTTCTCCACCTCAAGCAACTTCTCCTCCAACTCCTGCACTCGCGTGGCCCTGCGCTCGCGGAACGCTCTCTGGGCCGCTCTATTCTGAGCCTTGCGTTTGGATGCCGGCGTATCCACACTAGGTTTTCTTCCTGGCTTAGGCCGCGGCGGAAGCACCCACTCTCGGGACGTCATAATAGATATACCCCCCGGGGGAGACATTGATTCCGGCGAAGAGGCGGTGCCTGTTCCTGCGGGCGAAGGCGCCAAATTTGTCCTAGGAGCTATGCTAGGACCTCTGGTGGGCATTTGGTCTCTGGGCTGTTTGTCGTATAAGAAGTGTATATGTAGCTCAGTAGTAGTAGTAGTAGTAGTAGTAGTAGAGCACACGACTGGAGCACTGGCGTGTTTTTGATGTTGCTTTTGTTTTTAATGGCCTTTGGCTTTTTCGTCACTTTCAGCAGACTCTGGAGACGAGTATATAGATCCCCTTGATATACAAGAGATAAGGTGAAGGGATGGGAGTGTTTATCTATGGCCAGAGGAATAAAAAAAAAAAGTGCGCAAGTTATGTCACTGATTTTTTAGATAAAAGTATCTTACTGGTCCGTGCGCTTGGGACGCCGAATAGGACAAGAAAAGACGCCTGTATGCACTTCGTGCATCTGGCCTGAGTGAGCTACTGATCTGCGGATGGGAATGTGTCCATTTTTTCTTAGAAAAAAAAATACATTTAGTATTGGTAAGTTTCCTTGGATTCCTTTTCTTAGGTCACTTTTCCTAGACATTTTTTTTAGGCTACTTTTTTAGGCTGAACTGATTTTTCCTTCCCACTTAAGCTTTTTGCACTGAGACTCTGTTGAGTAGCAAAATGTGTAAAGAGACCGACGAGGCGCGGACAGCTCCTTTTCCTTACTAGTGGAAGGAGAAACACAGAGAAATTCCCGACTGAAATCTTGGCCCACATTGTATTTTTGGAATGGTGGGTTTGGATTTGGGGTCTTAATCGGTTTTCTGATTTTGCAGACAACCTTCTGTTTATAATTTTGGTTCTGTTATTTTTTTTTTTTATGTTTCTGTTTCTGTTTCTGTTTTTGGCTCTGTTTCTGGCTTTGTTTCGGACTCTGTTTTCGCCCTAATTCTGCATCTGTTTCTACGTAGACATTCTCAATGTGCAGCTAAGATACGGTGCTGGTGGCCGCACTGGGACACATTTTGCGGCCCACCTTGACGGTGTTCTAGAAGCATACATACCCCTTAAATATTGTGTCATTGATTTAGGGAATGTGATTTGTTGTTTCCAAGAGCATGACTATTCATGGCCTTTTGGAACGTACCACAAGAATAGTGAAGGCTGTTCGGCCATTCCAAAACCGCCTTATCCTTCATTCAAGTACCTTCAAGTACCTGTAAATTGTTTCCTAATTTTAAAAATGATCTAGTTCGGTGCTTAAACTTCATGTTCAATTCTATGTTCAATTCTATGTTCAAGAGGTTTCTATGTTCAAGAGGCGAGAGACTACTTGGCAGATTCTTGCGCTGCCTTCTCTGCCTGCGCCTTGGCAATGTCATCGGCTGTAGGCACACCGTTGGTCAACAACTTGTTCAAAGTCACAGTTCCATACTCTTCCTTCATCTTGCGCTCTTCTTCCAAGAACTTGGCTTCGTTCTCCTTCAAGTATCTCTGCATACTGTCATACTGCATCTGGCCAAGCTCTCTGACTTGGTCCAAAGGCATCTTGGGTTGTTTGTTCACTGAACTCTGAGGTACTCCCATGAACGATGCAAGGAAGCTGGCTGCGTTGGGCTTGTTGGCTCTTTCCAACAAGTGCTTATTGTCTGCCATCCACTTTTGACGCAAGATGGCCTCACGCTTGGCGAATTCGCCCACCACATCATCGTTCACCTTCAACGACTTGACAATTGGTCTGACGTCCTTGATAGGTTGCGTAGCCAAGTATTCCAAAACGGGGATCATTTTAATCAAGGTGTCGTCAGGAGTTCCATCCCAGGGCTTCATGATAATGGCATTGTCGGGGTTCAACACCAGGGTGTCCTCGACAGTGTCCACAGCAATGGTCTTGCCCAAATCACGGTTCAAAAGATTCAAGTCCTTGATCAATTTGCCGTCCTTATAACGACAAGCTTCTCTGAATAAGGCGTACTGGATGAAAGCTCTCAAAGGGTCCAACTTGGCCACAGTTCTCTCGGAGTACATTTGGTATTCGGAGCCGAAAATCACAATCTCGTAGTATTGCGACAAGTAGCCCAAGAAGTAGTCCAACCCTGGTCTCTTAGCCGTTCTCCAGCCATTCTTGGCGTCCCACGAAGAGTGCACCAAGAAATCGTCCAAAGTCAAAACTAACGTCATTGGACGACGGTAAGCCTCAGGAGGAGGAGGAGGTAACAAGTTCTCGAAAGCTGGTTCACTGAAAAACGTGAACAACGATGACACTCTCTTACTGAGACGTCCATACATTGCACCAGGAGCATAACCATTGTCAATGTCCTCACCTTCCATGTATTTTCTCTCCACCTCGGAATCCCAATCTCTGCTCAAGTATCCCACTGCAGCAAAACCTCCAAACAAGGTTGCAGTATAAAACCAGTTGGCGTACTTCTCTCTTTGTCTATCTTTGGAGGTCTGGGCCCTGCGTCTTCTCCGTGCAGACCGTTCCCTGGGTTCTTTAGGGGTTTCTTCGCCAGTTTCACCACTTTCTCTGTTTTCTCCAGTTTCTCCGTTTGCGGCCTTCTTCTCATTTTCTACATCGTCGAATCCCGCCTTCGAGAGCATGTCATCTGTCAAGATGGACTGAGGTTTGGTGTCTTTCTTGTCGGCATAAAATCTCCGCCAATTCGAGGCGAGCCCTGCTCTTGCAGGAGAAGCAGCAAGTGCTGTCCTGGCGAGGGCCCCGATTCTGAGCTGTGCCCGTAAAAGGGATGTAAGCATTGTGTGGAGGAGGAAGTTAGCACTAGACGTTTTTTTAACCCGAGATTTTTTGTACTTCTCTGCACTCCGCGCCGTGCAGTCTCTCTCTACTATTCTCTACGATTCTCTACTACTACACCACTAGGTACTGCACTATCACTACCACTAGAATAGTGCTACAGCTAATATCCATACTTCTATTGCTAGACTACTACTAGATTCTGGCTACTACTAGAATCCCACTACTAGACTACTGCTACAGGGATACTGCGGCTATTATAGGAATACTGCTGTTATTATTACTACTTGGTACTGACTGACAATAAAAGTACACTAATTTTTGATGCTTTCGAGAGTTTCTTCTACGAGACGGAATGTGTTAAGGGCTAGCAGAACTAGAAACCCTGGTATTTGTTTTCTACCACTGGTTATATCTTGGCATAGACCCTCTCTACTCAGAAGCTACTGTGCACCTCCACAGTTCAAAAGAAAGGGCAATGTGTTGGTCAATTCCATCAACTACGTAAAGGATGTGGATGCATTCCAACAAGACCTTTCCAAAGCTGCGTCTAATAAGGCTTTGGCTGTGCAGCTCATGTCCAAGATCCCTCAAAGTCCTGAGCTCTTGTACCTCCTACTGCTTTTCCACCATGAACTTGCACAGCTCGGGATCACTCCGACTACGCACTCCTACTCGCAAAGCCAGATCTGGAGATATAGAGTGGCATATGTGCTCAAGTTGGCCCGGATCCACGATGTGTTCTGGGCTCAATGTCAGCAACAGGAGATTTCCCAGAGAACACATAGGCTAGGTTTTCTGCCCTCCACTATTGGAGTCTTGAGCCCTTCGAACTTCGACGTGGACGAGTACCATCAGCTACAGAGTGGGGAGTTTAATGGGGTCGATTTCAAGAACATAGAGATCTTGGGAAAAAGACCTTTTCGCTGAGATTACTCACTTGTCAACTGTATGTAGAGCCCAGTCTATGGCTTGGGGATTCTCAAGCTCTTAGAGATCTGGCATGACCCATGGATAGCAAAGAGAACACATATCTTGTGGAACTCAAAGAATGTATCGGAAAAGAAGAGTCCTCCAGGCAATTGGTCCAAGATGGTCTTCTTGTGCACCAAAAAGGACATGACCATCACCCATACCAAGTTGGAAGGTACAGGCAAGCCCTCGAAGTACTGGGACTTTCCTGTGCTGTCCTTAGGAATATTATTGGTAGAAATATTGAATCTAGCCAATCTAGTCAAGCCACACAAAATCCAAAACGTCAAGAACAATACGTCCACTGTGGATCTAAAGCCAATGGCGAAAGCAATGATGGCAGGCGAAACACTAAAGGAGATCAAATCAGCCAAGGAATCAAGCTCCTGGCCCATGAGCGACGACTTGTTTCTCAAACGAGCCACTCTACCATCAAAGAAGTCAAAGAAAAGCCCCAAAACAATGAAAAAAAGCGCTCTTTGAATGTAGTGAGTTTGGCCGGTGAGGGCATAACGCATGCATGAAATAATGGAGTAGAAGCCCGAAAAGCCATTCAAAAGCGTGATGAAGTCCGCCATGTGGAGGTTTCTGATCAACGAAAAGTGTCTGTCATCCTGCAAGAAATTCTGGTAGTCCTTCGGCTCAGGACGAGGCAAAGGCTCCTGGTTGGAGTTCAACGAGAACAACGACGACGATCTCCGGACTTTGGGCTGGTGAACCTCCGAATCACTCTCACAATCAGAAGCGATGGCATTCTCACTTTTCTTGTACCCAGAAGCATAAGACCCAGACATTGTGCAATTATGTGGTATTGGTGCTGAGTTTGGGGGTGTATGGGGAACTGCTTTTCAAGGGAGGGAGTAGGTGTTAAGTTTTGCTCTAGTCTCAATTACGTTGCTATTTGGGTGTCAGATTCTCATTCTAATGAGATTCACGCGCAGGAGCCAAGACAGACCCAAGAGGCCCTTGTCTGCAGGATATGGCCATATACAGTGTCTTTCAAAACTATTCAAACTAGTGCGACAAAACGATTCAAACCACACACTAGCAAAATTAAACAACCCAATAGTTCGAGAAATTACTGCCTTTAATACTTAATAAAGCTTTCACATAAACGATTTATTTCGAATCCTTGATCCTGAGCAATTTTTAAGTCGTAAGTACGAAACTTCTTTTAATTATTGGTGTGCTTAATTTTGCTAGTCTGGTTTGAAACATATTGTCGCGCTGGTCTGAATCGTTTCGAGAAACACTGTAATTTACGATGCTCTCTATTGTTCGCAATTTAAGTAGTGATTTGCAGTCTGACTATACTCGAGTAATTGCAACTACTATATTAGGCGACAATTTGAACCATTGAATATTGAACATTGAATATTGAACATTGTATATTGAACATTGTATATTAAACATTGAACATTGAATATTTTATTGAATTTGTTTATAAATTGAAGAAGATTGAGTCGTGAGTACTTTCTATAAATATGCCCAGTCTGGCTGGCATTTGTTGCCTGTGTTGCCTGTGCAGGATGGAGATGAAAAATCACTTGTTCTCGTGGCTCGATACCGTGAATGTTGGAACCAGAATCATGCTTTCATTGGAAGGACTGTGATTGCTCTCTCCGATTTCTCGCGTCAAGTTTTTGTTGTGGTTCAAGAACTGCTTCATGTTGCTGTTGGTTTGGTCCATGAACGATAAGACCGACTCCGCGGATGATGTCCGCGACATTCCTGGTCTCTCGAGCTTGGCCAACTCTTGGATCTCCAAAAGCTGCCTTTGCTGTAACATAATCTCGTTCTGGAGCTTCAAGTAGTTCTCGTGCTCGCTCTTGTGGTCCAGAGATACTACTCCTTCTTCAATGATCTGGGGACTAGCTTGAGATGCTGTACCATCCAGATGTGCTTCATTGATGGAACCTCCTGATTCCGATAATGGACTCTTTGGCGTCACTGCTCCGGCCTCAAATCCACTATCAAATGGGTTCTTATTTTGTTCACTTGGTGACAGCACTCTTGGAGTGAACATGCCATTGAGACTCTGTGGCTGTGGTGTTTCATTTGCAGGAAGAAGATTGTTAAGACTGAGCTTCATCAAGTTGACGTTATCTGCTCTTTGCTTGGCCTCTTTATCAGCTTGCTCTTTGCTCTTGTTTCTATCAGCCATCTTATCCTCTATAAATTTGAACCGCTTCAAATGATTGCAGCCAAACTTGAGCAAGTCATGCAAATCGGTGGACCACAGCATGTAATCCTGCTCAGTATTGCACTTAAATGTGAACTTTTGGCTTTGGTTGGATGTTTTAGTCAACACAAACTTGAAATCATTATCGTTCTTCACCAGAATACTATAATCGTTCAAGTTGTATGACTTCACTGGGGTATCATCATGGTCAATCACTCCTCCGAGCTTGCCTTTGCCTTTCTTTTTGACGGCAGGGGTTCCTGGCAGGGTCTTGGAGTTTTTGTCGGAGCTGGATTCAATTTTGAACTCATGCAAGTAATTGCATGTTAAGACGTAAAAGAATGACACGTAGGATTTCAACAACTTTTGCTTTTTATACATGTAGCCACAACGCAAGCATTTGCTGTGTACAGAGTCGAAGAAAGGAACCTCTACGTCATTGAACGATCTCGTCTTTTTCTTCTCGTTACCTGGCACATCATAGTATGTGTTCAAGAAACTCTTGTTATGAGTCATGAAATACTGCCAGTCATAGTCCAGGGTCTTGATCTTGCTCTTCAAGGTCACGCCAAGATTATATAAACAATTTTCGATGGAGGAGATGTACACCGATTCGGCGTTCAATATCTTGGTCAATTTCTCAGCCACAGAGTTCAAATCTTTGATGACATAGTTAAGCAAGTCCTTGGAGATGGTTTGCAAGTTGACGAACAGCGCAAATATGTAATTCTCATGAATCAATTGATTCTTGAGCTGATAGTCCAATCCTAATTTGATAAGAAAGGGGTCATTTCTTGAAGCTGCAACGTCCTCGTCGGCTACACCATCATGTTGTCTGATGACAGGCTTTGGTGCGGAATATGTATCGATGGACTTGCTGAAGTCATTGATAGCATTACCCGTTTTGGACACCTCTTTGATCAAGGTTGTATTTGCAAAAGACTCATCCTTCAACAGCGACTTGATCTCCTTGATTTTGATGTTAAGATTGCGGTGCAAGCTTTCAAGTTTGGGGATCATCTTGTGGGTGACCTCACGCACCAATTTTTCCTGGGCGTTACGCGTATGCATGTGGTGGTTGATGAGACAAGATGACATGTTGTTGAAGAGGGAGTCTTCAGGGAAGTAGGAAGGGTCTACAGCCACGTCAGGTTTCTGGGCTAACTTAGCTGCATTGATCTGAGATGAAGAGTTACCGCCAGCGTTCGTCTTAGGGGGAGTGGTATGCTTAGCGTTGTGTAACATTGGGTTGTACGTGTCAGATCTCAAACTGCTGGAGCTATTGGTCTTCTTATGGGCAAAGGTCTGGTTCTTGAGGAAAGAGGAAGCAGACTTTGTTTTAGGCAAATGTGGTCTTTTAGAATCAGCGGTGGCTTGGCCGTTAGGCGCAATCCCCAAGGTTTTATTGGATTCTCCCTTAGGAGTGGAGGCTTGCGTAGTAGGGGGCGAGGCGAGATTCAGCTCCAATTCAGCAAGGCACCGATACGACAAGTCTCGGTGGCCTGGGAACTGGACACTTCCAATCAACTGTAAATTCAAGTTCAGTTCGAACTCCTTGGCCATGACCAAGTCTTTTAGGTAAGCAATCAACGACGAGATGAAGTGTTTCCAAAACTTGAAGTATCTTAGCAAATGAGTGATGGGCTTTGCCTCGTGGGTCGGTACATTGAGGTAGAAAGGGCTGCGCCTATCGGAAGCTTGTAAAACAGGGTCGGAACTCATGGTTCTATGGAAAGAGGCCAGATCAGACAATCGTCCGGGAATCCCTAGAGGATGAAAAATGCGCTAGTGAAATATATGATGGCCAGAAAACGGCTTGGAGGGTGATGTGGACCGGATAATGGGGGAAAAGCGTGGAAAAGAAGAGTGGCCACAAATAAGAGGCGATCGCTCAGCTCCTTAGCGATCCAAGATATACTCCTACTTATTTATAGGTACAGTGAGAAATAAAAAAAAAAAAAATATTAGTGCTCGGCAAATCACCCGCTCCAGCCGAAGAGTGGGGACTAGGAGTCCTATTTGCAGGCAAGGCTTATTTTTTTCATTTCATGCGCCTTAAGCTTCTTCTGTGGAGAGCCGGGGAGAGCTGTGGAGTTTCATTGGCGTTTCATCGCCGAATCGGGGGCCCTTTATTGAGCCGTGGCAATATATGCTCCAAACGCGGGGCCGCCTCGCCATAGCAAGTAGGCCCGGCCAGGAGGGGCCATACGCAAGGCGCGCACACCAAGCCCATCAAAGCGCATACTTGCGCCATGATTAACAATGAGCAAAAGTATAGGGGATAGAGAAAAGGCGATGTTTGTAGAAAAAAGCGTGACCCATGGATTGCAGCATTGGATCATTAAAGAATTGAAACAAATGGGGAACAACCGGGCCACGTGACCAGTGTCTTTCTAGATCCAGAGCAACCGACGGGCCCTGAGGGCGTATACCCCTAGTGTTTGCCTAGACTTATAACAACGGCGCGGACTTAACTGATTAGCTTGTTTGCAGCGAGGCAGTTTTTCCGCACAGGACGGTAAAGAAAAGTCCGTCGAACTCTACGGCAGCCCCGCGCGACCACTGCTCAATTAGGAATTGCTTCCGCTGGCCTCCATGCTTATTTTGACTTCTCTTTCACTGCTCTCTGACTTCTATTCCCTTTTATTTTGACTTTTATTTACATTCTGGAATTTTCAAGGAATGAGGGGGCCATGTGATTATAGAGGCATAACTGAGGGAAATTCTCCCAAAGTTTAGGAGGTTTCAGAAAAAAAAAAAATATTGAGCTGAAACATGAGCATCTGGAGGGGAAGCTGGTTAGAATTGTTTCATTATAGTGAACAAAGGGCCCATGAGAATCCGATATTCCGTGGCTCTATTTTCTATTAAATATGCCTTTCGCTGTTTACTCCACACGGACCGGCTTTAGATGGGCGAGCAAAAAGTGCCCTGCCACTTTCCATGCATCCTGCCTGCCATGCGCATTGAGACGCATTAGTCGTGCTTACCCTCCAGGAACCCATATATGGTGGCCTCAAAGACAAATTCCAACATGTTTGAAATGCCGTAATTTTTTGGACACTATTGGGAATAGCAAGGCCTGGTTTTTCCAAGCCTTCTTATAAGTTGTATACATGGTACCTTATCGTGCTGTCACGGGTCTCCTCTGTGACCTCTTCTCTCTTCGTAAGGCAGGAATACACATAGAGGCTCATGTCTCGTTTTATTGCCAGAAATGGCTTTTGTTAAAATGTTCAGCTAAATTGCTGACAAAAAAAAATCATTGTCCCCCTTGCTATCAAGCACTTCTTGCCTTGTCTCCGAATTTGCAATCAAGACCAAAACCATCTCCATTAAAACATATCGTCAAACCCACATCTTTTTAATCAGTAGCAGATTTCTAGGTATTTAACTCCCAGCACTCCGCGTCCAAAGCCTAGTGGAAGTGCATATCCTCACAATGTCATGCTTCGCAGAACCACGACCTGCTTGTCCTACCCAAAGTGGACACTTTTGATTTTCAACGGTCCCAATGCGTAGGCATGCCGTAGCCAAAGTTTATGCATCGTAGTGTGCAGTTATTTGCACGAGCTCGTGCGTTTTGCAAGTCCTGTTTGGCAATATGCTGCTTCCCTTTCCTCGCTGTCTTAGGCCCAAGGCCGAGCCGGTCCTTTCTGCTAGAACAAAAACGAAATCAAAGCTTTAATACCTAAATAGGATCCAATAAAACCGATTTTTCTCTTTTCCGAATTCTAGACCTCCGTCATGTGTTTTGACGAGAATCTTTTATCCTCCGAATATCTAAACCATGCGATAATGCTAGGGACTGACGCCAAAAATCTACCTTCTTCCAATACGCTAGAAGATTATGTAGAACAACCATACACTGCACCACAGACCCCGCCCTTCACGGAGGCGGATCTACTTCATCAGCTGTGTCAACAGATACAGACGACGCCGGTGTCGTATACAATGTTCCAGCAAACGCCGGTTTCCAACCGCAAACGATCGTATGATCAATTCGCAGAAGATTCTGACCTAAGTCAAAGATGCTTGTTCGATCAAGTGTCTCGTCAAAACCCATACTTGGTCCACAGGCTAGTTATGAAATCCATCCACATGGAGTTTGCCATAGAGGACCAATACAATTCGGGGGCGGCCCAGAAAAACCACCTGATCCGGATCCGAAAGCGACGCAAGCCGCAGGAGTGTGAATGGAAACCAGAGTCGGTCTATAAGTCATATGTTGAATGCAAACCGCATTTCTTCGAGAAGAGTGATTACCAGGATTTTATCCCGAAAACGTCATGTTTTGGAAAGATCAACATGAGAATCCCTAAGGCTTGGACCCGGAAACCCAACAAACCAAAAAAACCTGCGATCCGAGACACGACCCATTACACGGTCCCGGTCAGCACATATGATTATAAAATCAAAAATTCTGCATCGCTGTCAACAAAGACAGAGTCCCCCACATTGGACGAAATCCTAGCTTTTGATTTCCTCTTCAATTAGCAACATCAACACTTTTTTCGCGTGCCAAGAGCTCCTTCTTGAGATCGGTTCCCCACCTATAACCCGTGAGCTCGTTTTTCGTGTTCAAGACTCGGTGACAAGGGATTAGCAACGCAATTCGGTTGGCTGCACAGGCACCTCCGATGACACGGGCCTGGCCCGGCCGGTCCATCTTCAAAGCTATTTGATTATAGGTTGAGGTGGTGCCTGCAGGAACCTTGGTCTGCAAGTGAAGCCATATCTGCTGGTGCAACTTGGTACCGAAAATGACCGATGTTTTAATTGAAGGGGCTAATATTTCAAAACGCTGTGGAGAGTCAAGCAATCTCTGGATTTTTAAAAGGACCTCGCTGACTTGGTCAGTTTGCTGGGCCTCTTTCCCGGGGAATAGACTAAACTGCTTTCGAACGCGTACGAAGTCTTTCTTGACTACATCCACTAGGGTCCTCCACTTGCCGAAAGACAAGTAATAGACTATACCTGACTCATCGGTTACGACCAAGGCGTCGCTGAGCTGCAGACTCACGTGCCAGAAGTAGAGCTTGATCATTTATAAGAAAGTTAAATGTCGGGCTTCTGCAAGTTCTGGCGCGCGTCGTCTTGAGAGGAACTGAGGTCAAGCGGTGTATAATACCTGCCATCGCCGTTATACGAAAACAAAAAAATAGACACTCCACATCTCCCTCTCATCCAAGTAGTTGCCATGAGGTTTGCGGCGGCCTGTGGTTCTATACTCTATCTCTGGCGTCCTTTTGCAGAAGCAATTGGTTCTGCTGTCTGCTGATTTCTCCAATTATGCTTAGAAGTGTCTAAGACTGTTGACTATGATGATATCTACAACTACGTTCCAGTCGAACACATGTCAGACACTCAGCTACAGTTTTTCTTTTTCTTCTTTTTTTTTTTTTTTTTTTTTTTTTTTTTTTTTTTTTTTCAACCCCCCCCCCCCCCCCCCTTTTATTTCAATGATACTCAATGTTATAGATTGACTAATGTGTTAGTGATGTTTCATCAATAGGTGTAAACTTCATGTGGTGTTAGTTCATTTCAGCTGTGACCGCGTGCGGCCACATCATGATAATAACGCATTTTTAATAATCATCGTAGACATTGATGAACATACGGTTTGTGTACCACTCATGTGTTCCTAGAATCTTGGAAGAAATGAGTGTGTGGACATCCTGGGAAAAGAAATGATGGTGGGAAAAACTTTCATAGCTTCGCGGCTTGCTCCACTTGACCATTCCCTGCACGCGCACGACCGGTGTGTGCCTTAGGGCTCCGGTTTGCAGTCATCTATGCCTGCGACTTGCGACCCACTTGCGACCCGACTTGCAACACGACTTGCGGCCTGGGACCGCGACTCTTTAATACCTGAACATCTTCGAAAATTGATATGTCCATTTCTGAAGCAACTCCAACTTAGTGATTGTGGGGGAAGTTTTGCCGTTTTCGGATGCACTGGGTGCCTCGTACTGTAACGAAGACCCCAAGAGGCCCTGGTTCGTATTCTTGGACGCTTCTTCATCCTCTTGATTCTCCCGGCCTTCATGCTTCTTCTCTTCAATATGCTCAGATATCACTTTCTCCTTTTGTGACAAAAATATGGCCGTCTTTCCCGGAAGCAGGCTGAGCATATACTTATACCATTCGTGCTCGTCGATTCTGGCGGGCGGGACACGGATGGAGTTGCGGAAAAGCATCTCGTAGATATTTGAAGGCGTCTTCTGTTTGACGTCCACCACCTCTCCTGGGCTGCCGTACATTTGAAGTGGTGTGGGCTCATCCACACCTAGTGCCTGGTCGCACGCGGCCGGGCTCCATGGTCCTCGGTAGCCTAGTCTAAATAGAGTCTTTAAACTGGACGTCACCATCTGGGAGTCAAGCATCACCGGAAAAAAGCTCTCGTCACCTCCACACTCAATGTATCGCTCGGAGAAGTCTGTCTTTATGCTAGGCCCGGTTCCCTTATTGGCCATGGTAATCAAGAGCTTTTCTAGCTCGTGGTCATTTTCCAAATATAGCCGTTCGATCAAAAAATCAAATTTAATGGTTTTGTAGGCTCTTGCAAGCGTATGGAGAACCTTAAGCTTGAGGTTGTGTAAGATCTGCTCGCGGGCCTGGACAAATATGCTATCATTGGAAAGAGGGTCATTGGATTCTCGCATAATAACAATCATCTCAAGGAAATACTTCAAATCTTGGTTCTCGTAAGCACTAATTAACTGTATCAAGTTCTGGAATTCGGCTAGTTGTGCGTATGACTGAGTTTCCTGTGACTCAAATGGGTTGACTTCACTCTCTATCAACAACGAGCACAATGCAAGGTACTTAAGCACTTTGTTCTTAGACAAGGAGCCTGCCTCGTCGTAGTTCTTGAAACATTCGAAGAACTCTACTCTCGACCGGTCATAGTTCCTGCGGAAGAATTGCACCGTGGCTCCACACTCTCGTATCACCCCCATGACTCTGGGATGAATAATAGCTGGAGCCAACTGAGTACTGCGCCGGTGAAGATGGCTTAGTTCAGCAAGACTACCGCCGCTTCTCATGACACACGTGATCTCGGCAGCTATCACGTCTAGAGCATACGAGTTTCTCGTCAGTTCCGATACGGTATCGAGAGTCTCGTTGATTTCCTTGGTAAGCGTCTTGCAGGTTTCAATATCATCCATGGATAGTAGATTGTTGAGCCTGTTGATATTAATTCGGAGCCAAAGTCGTTTTCCCAGGGCTCCAGAAATCATGAAGTCTTGTAATTGGCTGATGATAACATTATACATCTCCGACACAAACTCTTGGTTGGACGACAGAGAGTACCTGCCAAGCAATTTACTGATAGACTCTTCAGCGTAGTTTCCGTTCAATTTGGGCGAAATGCTCACTAGTCTCCCTAGAATCTCAAGGGCTTTCTGGTATTCTTTCTGCTTGAAGTAGATCTTGACCTGTTGTTTGTAACTCCGGAACTTCCACTCCGTTGCATCTTCGCCATCGAAGTTTGCCACCACTTTTTCGAAATTTTTCAAGGCATCCTCAATTGACAGGTCTTTTAGGCTCTTGGCGTGATAATAGAGGTTCTCCTGCTCCGTGTTAGTATCTTTGTTGAATGTCTTTGAACTGGGTACATACCACTGTATCTAGCTCTTCTTCATGTAGGCTGTTAATATTGCCATCATCTTCATCTTCAAATTCGAATTCGTACGATTCCTCGGAGAAAAACTCCAGTTCGTCCGACATGGTGTGTCTTGTATTCTTTGGTATATTACGCTTCTCCGCAAGATTTCGTATGCCGCGTGTATGCAGGAGTGCAGAATCAACAGAGTATTCGTCCCGTAAAACAGTACTTATATTCGTTTCAAAGCATTCAAGATAAGTAGAGGTATTTCTTTTCTTTTTTTTTTCTGTTTGCTTTATAAATGTGTCAATTTTTACAGTGCATGTAGTACTTTGATTTTTGATTAACAATATTTGCCCAATATTGTCTTTTCGAAATATTTTGTAGCCATATATTCCTCACTTCAATATATAGATCTCTATAGACCTAGAAAAGTGCTTTTAAAGATTTATAATTCAAAGAATTCATCTTCTTGCTGTGGTGATAATGTAACATTTTTGGAACCGCCGAGAAGCTCGTATGGCGCAGTGGTAGCGCAGCAGATTGCAAATCTGTTGGTCCTTAGTTCGAACCTGAGTGCGAGCTTCACTTTTTTTGTTTTTTGACAGGAATAACCATCTTTTTTTTGTTTTTAAGCTTCTAATCTCAAGTAGTAAAGATCTAAATTTATTGTAATATTTTAATACTCTCATGATGTCCTATAACTTTCCTATACAATCTCGACGTTGTACAACACGAATGGCTCGTAGTCGGAGTCGACCAAAGATGCATACTCGTTCAACTGGCTGTTCTCAGAAGCGCCCTCGCCACTCAAGTAACCAAACTTGGTGATCAATTCTTTCTTGGCCTTCGAAAGACTGCTAGAATTGTCGAATTTGATGACGTAGGAGTCGAATTGAGGAGGCAAGCCGTATCTTAACACAGACTCAACATACACGCGGATAGCCTTGATGTGGAACCAGCCAGAGAATATCTCGGAATACGCGGTTTTCGCCAAGCGGTTCAAATCGTTCTTGGATTTGGATTCGGTGGCCTTGGACACGTCAAATTCTTTTCTCATCTCGTTCATGTTCTCTTCAGAGTACACAAAATCCGTCCGAGGGTGCCACTTGTGTTCTCTGCAAGCAGATATAAACTCGTTCTGGTACTTCTTGAACAAAGTCACCGAGAACAAGATGTACTCACTGTCCTTAGCAAGCACCTCTGCACTTCTAGGAATCACAAACTGGGTGAGGGTTTCGTAGGACTTGTTGAAGTCGGTTTCCAATGACTTGGGTACGGCAATCAAAACCGTGCACAAGTGTTCCGAGTCCAAGACAAAGTGGTCTGGACGCACGATCTCGTGTAAGGATTTAATCGATAAGTCACCATTCTTCTTTCTATCAGCAGCCAAGAAATTGGACTTGGCGGTTTGGTAGCTCTGGTAGGTTTGTCTCACATCATTGTCTAAGGAAAGAGCATCGTTGCTGATGATGTCAACCAAATCCTTGATAGATTTGTCTAACCTGTATTTGGAGGTATTCCATGAGAAGTTCTCGACGAAAGCAGAAACAGACTTGTTGTTGACCACACGAGAGTCGGCCAGCAGTTTTTTGGCCTCCACTGAGTCAATGATATCAGCAACCTTAGCCACGGACGAGCTCAAGGTGGAGTCCAATTTGTTGAGCTCCTCGGAAATCTGCACCAACGAATCTAACGTCTTAATCTGGAAGTCCGGCAAGCTGAACTTGCTAAGAGGCTGCTTGCCGTTCAACAATTGGCGTTCCAAGAAAGGGTAAGCATTGGCAGACTCGGGGAAAGACACCAAAAGGTATTGAAGAGTAGATTCCATCTTGGCCCTAAATGCGGTTGAGTGTTCGCTCAAACGAGTCGAGGAATTATTATCGCGGCGGTGTACGGGTCCTTGCCCACGGCTCCGGCGTCCTCCACCACCACTGATAAAGAAAGTCGCACCTCGCGAAGCCTAAGTATGCCGCGAGACCTCTAATTTATCAATTTCAAAGTTTCAAATTTTAAATATTCGACATTTTAAGTATTCGACATTTTAAATATTCAGGATATTTTTAAGGTTCCCACTCTCATAGTATCGAGACTTTCTGCATTTTATATTCTATATTCTATATTCTATATTCTATATTCTATATTCTATATTCACCTCTGCTTCATGTTTAAATTCTCAGTTCAAGTGTTCTAAGCTGAGAAGTTATACTGAGATCGGGCTCACTAATTGGCCTCACTAATTGGCCTTACTCATTTTGTGAGCAGGGTACCCTAACCTTTTAGCCTATTATACCATGAGACCTCCACACGAATTCTCCTATTTTACCCCCGTATTTTCTTTTTTCTATTTTTTCACTCTATGTCTTCTCTAATTTCATCTCTAATGTTTTTTTGGTCTCCGAATCTACCCTCCATTTTTTTTTTCCTTTACTTCCTTGTCTCATCTTTCTTCACGGAATAGTTAACTAATGGTACAGCGCTCGCATCTCATGGAGTCCTGCATTTCTCTCCTCTGCGATGGCACGCACATTTTTTCAATTACTGCATCACCTTTAAGAAGCACACAAGGAACAATGGCTGATTCACTTGAGGTATGTTCCATTCGGGGCTTAGATCATCGTATCTCTACGTCAAATCCAGGCATGGTTTCCAGGCTAAATGTATGTACTAACCATTCTAGGAAAGATTGAAGACGCATTCCAATGCTTTTGATGGGTTATTATCCTTAATCCCCGCCAAACACCTCTACGACGACGCCACTAAGGATCAATGGCAGCAGAAGAAGAAGTCCAAGAAAGAGGCCAGTGAAACCAGACGCGCCAAGTTGGACCCGGATGTCATCAATGCAGATTCATACAATAACGGTGGTGCCAGTGCCAAGGATGTCATGGACAACAGAGCCAAGACCGCTAAGAAAGTGTCTCTTCCCGGAAAGATTGCCACCAGTCAAAAGGATGAAACTGAACCTTCTAGCCCGCAGCCTAAAGGAAAAGCTGCAGCCCAGAAGGTGGAACCTAAAGAAGACAAGGAACTCTCTCAGCCCACCGTGCAAGTGCCCGAAGATGCTAAGCATTCAGAAACCACTAGCAACAACGCAGAACAACCTACAGAAAACACGAAAACGAATACAAAAAGTGTGGCCAAGAAAGTGCTCACCGCCGAGGAAAAGGAATTGAAGGAGAGGCGGAGGACTGAGATGAAGGAAAAGCTAGCCAAGAAAATCGAACTAATGAGAGAAAAGAGAAAAGCTCCCGGTACGAAGGCCGGTGGCCCCGTGAAATCCAGAGAGCAGATGTTGGCAGAGAGAAAGAGCAGAGAAGAGCACAAGAGACGCGAGAAGCTCAAGCGCAAGAGAGAGCAAGAAGAAAGCGACAAGTCTGACGATGAGGAAAATGACGATGATGACAACGCAGACGAAGAAGAAAACGAGGAGGGAGTTCTCTTTGGAACCATCCAGTTCAAGGACGGCACCCGGATGACCTCCGACTTACAAAACATAAGGAATGGTGTTGACCGTAAAAAGAAGAAGGGACCTGCCAACAAAGACATCAAAGCGCACTTATTGAAGCTCGAGGCCAAGCGCAGAAAATTGGATACTCTATCGCCAGAGGAGAGAAAGGCACAAGAAAAGCAAGAGCAGTGGAGGAATCTCATGAACCAAGCCGAAGGTGTCAAGGTCAAAGATAACGAGAAGCTCTTGAAAAAATCGTTGAAGAGAAAAGAGAAGCAGAAACTTAAGAGTGAAATCGAGTGGAAGGAGAGAAAGCAGACCGTCAAGGATACCATCAGTGCACGTCAAAAGAGAAGAGAGGCCAACTTGAAGTCCAGAAGAGAGAACAAGGGTAAGAAGAGCAAGAACATCCCCAAGTTGCGTCTGTTCAGTGGAACGGTACAGAAGGCCGGTAAAGGAGGAGCTAAGGACGGTAAGAAGAGAGCAGGATTTGAAGGAAACGCCAAATCCAAGGGCAAAGGGAAGCCTGGCAAATAGCCTGTAATATAGAACATAATATTCTGTGAAAACCCCCCATCCGAATCAATAACCACCACCACCACCACCACTACTACTACACACCTTGCACCCATTTTTAGAGTTGCCTTAAGACACTAAATTTTCCGCGCACATGATATCATAGCGCGCGCCCCTGCAGGCACTCACCCGTCGGTCGTAGCCATAAGCCTCAACTTGCTCGGTGAGATTGATTTTCTTTCTCCCTAATCATATTCAACATCAACATGTCTGCTCTCCCACCACAAGTCACTAAGATTTTGTCCTCTATTGACCGCGTATGTTTATTAAATAACTAGTTTTCGGCATTTAAAAATTCTTTTACTGACCTTCATAGTCCACATCCGGAATCCATGTCTTCAAGGTGTTCGAGCAACAGACCGGGTTGCCCAGATCATACGCCGTTTTGGGCGGACTTGGAGTCTACTTCTTGATGATCTTCTTGAACATCGGAGGTGTTGGTCAATTGTTGTCCAATATTGCTGGTTTCGTTGTTCCAGGCTACTACTCCTTGGTGGCCTTGGAGACCACCACCACCGCCGACGACACTCAATTGTTGACCTACTGGGTTGTGTTTGCCTTCTTGAACGTCATTGAGTTCTGGTCGCGTACTATCTTGTACTGGGTGCCATTTTACTTCTTGTTTAAGACTATGTTCTTGGTATACATTGGTGTCCCAGCTTTCGGTGGTGCTCAATTGGTCTACAACTCCGTGATCAAGCCAATTTCCCAGACCTACATTGTCAAGAGCAAGTCCGGCTCCAAGACTGTTGACCAAGCTGCTGAAGCCGTGTCCTCGTCTGTTGAGTTGTAAATGCTGAATCAACATGTATTGAATTGCAGTTACATCACTACTATATGTAGTTAATGACAGTTGTACTTATCACTTAATGACAGTTGTACTTCGATATAGACTTCGAGATTTTCTCATTATAAAGTTTAATGACAATTTCCTTGGTTTAGTGACATTTGTACTTATTTATGTAGTTTCAGTCTAGTTTGCTCGCATTCAACTCGAATCTACGCAAGCTCTTATAAAGTCTTGCTGAACCCTGCATAATCAAACTGGTCCTCGGTAGGCGCCTTGTTCACACTGTATTTTACCTTGACTCTAAGCTTCACCTTCGATCCTTCTTTTCCTTCAACCTTCAAGAGCTGCTTGATCACGTCTTTGTTAACCAACAGATCGGTACCAGAAGTGGTAGCGATGGTCAACTTCTGGGTCTTTGGAACTGCGATAAGAAGCTGGACATTTTCAATCTGTTCACTTGGCGACAGCGAAGTGATGTCCACTTCCACACTTGCTTTTCCACCACCAAAACTAAGTGGACTGAAGAAGATCTTCAAATGCCCGTTTGAAAATACCTCCGTGCTGTTTGGATTGGTACCAGCTGCCTTGACGGTGCCGCTATTATTTGCTTGGAACAAACCACCCAATAAATCCTGGTTTTGAGCACTGGCTCCGGGCATTGGATTTGGCTTGCTAGCACCTGAGTCAAACAAGTCGGACAAAAGATCATTGTTTGACTTTTGAGTAGCTGTGTTTGTCGAAGGGAGATCGTCAAGAAGGTTGAGAAGGTCATCTGGTCCATTGTTCGCTTGAGAAGAACCACTAGCTGCAGTCACCTTTTGCTTAGATTTGCCTTGCAAACTGACACTCTCCATCTCCTTCACTGGAGGTGCGGGCATCCGGGATAACAAGCCTTGCCTCAACTTGCTGTCCTGTCCAAGTATCTGCTGGTATTCTATGGCACGGGTTTGTATTTCGAGATTGGTATCATAGGTCTTTGAGTTAATGATTAAACGTAAACGTTCGATGCATTGTGGTTCGGAAAATTTGCCTGATAACTTGATCAATGCTGTCAAAATGTAGGTGACAAGATGGACCGTTTCCGAGTCGGAAAATGTGGTGTTGTTGATAAAGGTGTCAACCAAGTCCAAAAGTGTAGACTCTTTTATGATGACAGATTTGCCATTGACTTGGATTTCAGTGTTTAACACTAAATCCGCATATTCACCAGAGCACCACACTGTCACCAAAGCTAAGCCGTATTGGGTATAATCCTCCATGCTGGATTGTATTAACTTGCTGACAACATGTCTTTTCAATTCATTGTCGCTGCATCTCATGACCAAAGATAAGGTATTAGAGATCATGTCTGGAGTAACAAAGTTTCCAGCAAGCTTCAACATGCGGATCAATGTGTCAAAGTGCCACTTTTCATTTGGCGAATATTTTCCTGCAGCAATGGCCAATTGCGAAGAAACGTAGACTTTCAAGTCATTATCAGGGCACGCCTCCAAAAAGGACAAGATCTCTCTCATCAAAACGCGGATGTTTTGCTCATTAATGATTGCAAACGCTAGTTCTAATGCTCTGCGTCTGATTGAAATGTCGCCATCTGCCAAACAACTGACAATGGTGCTTCTATGTCTCTGGACAGCCAAGGGCTCGTATTCCACGACAGTAAGAAGCATTTCAAGCGCAACGTACCGGGTGTTGTTATCCTTGATTTGCAAAAACTTTCCGAGCAAGTTAACACCTAAGACCCGTAGAGATTGGTCGGAGTCGATTGCGAAAATTGTCTTCACACACTCATACAAGATAGCATGAGCCGCGTTCTTGCCTGTGTCCAAGTTCAGGGCCACCTGGGTCAAGATGTCATTGAATTCCTCCAAGTTTTTTGGCGTGCAGTTTTCGTCAGTGCCGAGAACCCTCAAAGTAGAAATGAGCGACAGCTGTAAGAAGGGGTCAGTAACACCAGACACATCATAGTCTGGCAAGTAGCCACCCGAGATCACCCGCTTCAAATGAGCTATGAATTTGGGCATCAATTTCGCAAGAGCAGGACGGTAGTCTGGGCTATGAGTATAGATGGACTGTGTCAATTGGCAGGTTGCCAATAAAACCAGCGGGGTCTTGTCATTAATAAGATTAACAAGCTTAGGCATGAAAATCTCGCTCAAATCCGGGTCTCTTTCCACCAACTTGGCTGAAACGAGCACAGCCTTCTTCTTCAAGTACACCGAATTGTTCGTGTCTAAGATCTTGCCGACATTGGCATACAAATCACGAGCAAGTTCAGGAGAGGCGATGTTTCCTAAACAGGTTAAAGCCAAGCCCACAATAAACGTATTGGGGTGCTGCATGTCGTTGTCCAAGGAGTTAGTCAAAAGTGTCAACACCTCTTGGTTCTCATCCAATAGAAGCATGGAGGCCAAGTAGCCCAATCTCTTATCAGCAAAGCGGGGAGATGCAAGCAACTTGATACATTCCACTTGTCCAAAGTGGGTTTTTTCGCCGATGATGTAGAGGTACAACAACTTGGAGATGTTGACTCGTCTTGTATTTTGGTCCAAGTTCGGGTCCCGAAACGAAGTCCTGAGCGCAGCACTCTCCTTGCGGACCACAGTACGCTCATCTGCAATGGTTTTTGCTTTTCTAACTGCCTTCACAAACAGTTTAAGGGATCCCATTGTGGACACGGTTAGCGTTAGAATATCCTCGCGTATGGCTTAGGTGTATGTTGTGGTCGTGTCGTGCGCGGGTCAAAAAAGCTTAGTGGAGGTGAAAGTGTTAGGTAAATAATTCTTGAACATGGTTCTTGGTTGGATTTTGTCTGGATCTTCTATTTTAGAAATTCGGGTTTATATGGATGGGTTCATCTTTCTATATTAGTTATATTTTGATTTTTTATGGCTTATGGGAATCAATAGAAGTGGACCAGGTGAGATTTCGCAACTATATTTGAGAGAATCTTGTCCATTCTACAGAATAGTGTAAAGTAGACCAGTACAGAAAATAAATCTAAAAAAATTGGTTTTCTCCATCTTTGAATATCCTATTATACATGACTTATTTCATAATCCACAATTTCAACTATTTCCCTTTTCAACCATAATTCAACCATACATCCACTCCAATATACACCTTTGTCTTAGCTTGGGTCTTCGTTATCAGACTGCCTGTCGCGCATCAACTCATCTTCACACTGATACTACTGGTACTACTGGTACTACTGGAAATTACACATGAGACTAGAACCCACCGCCAAGGTGACGGTATGCACCTCAAAAGGAGACATTGACATCGACTTGTACGCCAAGGAGCTACCCAAGCTGTGCAAGGCCTTCCTCCAGAACTGCGTGTCCAAGAGATATAATGGACTACAGTTTGATACAGCCAGTGCATCGTTTATACAGCTGCAGAAACTCGACGATAAGACGGAGATCCCATACGAATCACATTCCAGACTCAAATTCGACGGCCGTGGCTGCGTGGGTCTACTAAGCCACGAGAATTCTCGGGCTTCCAGTGCAGACGGCTTCTTCATTGCACTCAAACCTCCCAGTGAGCTACACACGAGTCACGTGTATATCGGGGAAGTTGTAGGCAACTCCATATACAACGCGCTTAAAATTGCTGACGTGGAGAAGAAAGAGGGTACAGATGAACCCTTGTACCCTGTATTAATCCGGGATACTGTGGTGCACACACCATACTTTGAGGATCTCCAAATTGAACCTTTGGCACATGATCCCACCTCCCACAAAAAGAAGAAGCAGAAAAAGTCTTTGAAGCTAGACTATGGGGACGACGAGTCAGATGCCGTAGTAGACTTTCAGATGAAATCTGCACATGAGGCTTTGAGGCGAAGTAAACCGGCATCAACTCCTACTACACAGGAAAATGCTACCCCACAAGACTCTACTAAGCTAAATCAAAAGAAGAAGGACTTGATTGAAGACCGGTATAAGGCATATCTAGATTTGTCAGACGACAATCTCGACGATAAAGCACTCGAGGCACATGTATACAACCCGTGAAAAGACAACATCTAACTACAAGACTACAAGCCATTGAACAAGTTCAACCCAATTAAATAATCCATATACACTACCACGATCCCCTAATCCTCACAAGTAAACCCTGGCACGTCTCTATTATTATTGGGCAACGACAGGCATTCCTTTGCATTGTACTTGACACCCTCCTGGAACCAAGGATGGGCCAAAAGGGAGCCACAATCGTAACGACGATCTAGATCGTACTCCAAACACTTCATCACAAGATCTATCACCAACCGCATTTCATCGTCTTCAACGTTGAACTTGTATTTATCTGCAAGCACGCTTTTAAGAGACCAGAACTTCATGCTGGCGATGCTTCTCATGGACTTGGGGTCTTTGAAGTAGCACGGATATAGCTCACAGTCGTGAAGATATTTTTCCGAGGGAAACGACCCCACCAACTCTATGATTTGAGCCATGTGGTCTTCGTCTTTGCAAAATGTCTCTCCGTCTTTTGGCTCGAACAAATAATCACCCGTGAGTAGTTCGAAGATCAAGCACCCAATAGACCAGACATCTGCCAGCGAGCCCCAGGATTTGTACTTGAGAATGATTTCAGGAGCTCGGTACTGACGAGTTTGAATGTGGTTTGTGAAGTGGTAGTTGCTATAGGTGGCATTACCCAAATCAGCCAACTTGACGTTGATATTGTCTTTGACGGCGTTGCATTCCATAAGTAACGGCTCCGAAGGTAGCACTTGGAAGCTGGATGAGGGGCGGAACTTGGAATGGATATCTTTAGCAACTCCGTCATACTCAACAAGAATGTTTTCCGGCTTAATATCCGTATGGATGATTCCAGAACGATGCATGCGATCCACAGAGGTTAGGATCTGCTTGACCACCAGTTTTAGCTCGTCAAGAGGGATGAGAGTGGGCCGGAACTTGGCCGATGACTTAGATGCCTTGTGTGTTCGGCACTTATATATGATATGCAACAAATTCTCGCCCATGAGCTCGAACACCATGGCTATATGGACTCCGTTGGGTCCGCTGACCTGGAAGTCGTCTATAAGGTGCACGACACCCGATTCTCCTTGCAGGCTTCTCTTGGACGACTGCATGCAATCGTCGCCCTCGCCTTGGAGGTTTTTGAGGATGGACAACTCGTCACGGGCTGCGTCGGTATAGTTTTTGCCCAGCTTGACGATTTTAATGGCCACATACTGGCCCGTAATGAGGGATTTACAGAGCCACACCGTGGAGTAGTGACCCCAGCCGAGTTTTCGGATGACCTGGTACCGGTTGAGATCCGAAGTGAAGGTGTCATTGAGCTTCACTGGGTGGTAGCCTCCGACTTTATAATCACTTTTGGGCTCCTCTAACTTGGCATCGTACGGGATGGTCCCGTCCACCAGGTCTGTATCTACAGTGCCATTCAGGAATAAGTAGCTGTTGCTTCCATGTAGGCGTTCCAGCTCCTCACATTCAAGGGCAGAGGTCATTTCACTGTTCAGCAACGAGATACACTCGGTGCGGAAGTTAGCGTAGTGTTCGCTATGGTCGTCATGGTTGTCAGAGCCACGGACGGTTTCTAAAGAGTGGTAGAAGGATACGCCATTATCAGCCAGCGAGAAAATCGACGAGTTCTGTTGGCTGGAAGGGTTGTTGTTGGACTCCATGGAGCTGTCCCGCATATCATTGATGTGGATCTGGATATCTGCGGGGCTATCAGCGATAGCTTCAATGTGCTTCTTGCGAGACATTTTCCGCTTGAGGAGACCGCCCAAGTTGAACTTGAAGGCGGCTAAATTGATGGCCGGAGCTGGTTGCTGTTTTCTGTTTAGGGTCATCATTTTTGGCTTGCGTCTAAAGCTCTAAGAGATCAGATGGCGAGATTTGTAATCGCATATATATGAGTGAATGGGAGGGGAGAAAGACGACAGTGTGGGTTGGCTAATGCAATGGTTGCCTTATAGCGTAAAAAGTAGTAGATCGGCAGAAGACTAGTAGGAGGAGAAAGGCAAGGATTGAAAATGGGGTACCTGAACTGGAAGAAGAGGCATATAAAACTCCGCATATTTAGGCAAGAGATTAGGCGTGCATAGAGGGGAAAATTATTATCTCCGTAGTGGTTCGGGCTCCGCAGTGCGTAGCGCGAATTGTGGGTTTTTTTGGGTCATTGGGTCCGTGCCACGGCACTTATGCAGGGGCGCTTATTCCACAGCCATAATTTGCTTCACTAAGCCAAACTAGGCCGCCCTAAGGCCACGTGACCGCACTTGGTGCTCGTTTCAGGCACTAGGGTCCCTTTACCATTTCCTCCCCCTCCCCCCCTCGTGTGCAAGGTGTCATCATACCGCACCCCGCTGATGTGGCTAACGCACTTAAACATGCAACGGGAGATGTGACATGCACTTGGAACCGGGGTATGCATCGTCAACTCTGCTTCTCCAATTTAAATCTGATGGGAGGCGAAAGTTACTTTGTCTTTTTGTCTTCCCCCTTGCTGCGGTCTGCATTGTGGTGTACCTTTTTTGGAGGCTGTGGATGACTGGGTTGGGTGTTGCCTGGAATGGTCATGGGCCCTTATCCAGTGCGCACGCATACCACGACGCAGCACGGGCTGGATCGTGGGGCCCTTTCCCCAGCAAACTTGAGCCCCAGCAAACTTGAGATGTGGAGGAGAGCTACTCCTCATTTAGACTCCATTGCATCGTGGTTATGAAGTTTCCATGCACTACTGCCAGGGCCACTCTCAATCTTCTGATACCCCATTGAGCGTTTGTGCTTACTGTATTTAGGCTTCGTTAATGGCCGCTCGTATTACAGTGTTTTTGGATACTATTCAAACCACCGCGACAAAACTATTCAAACTAGTGCGACAAAATGATTCAAACCACCGCGACAACATGTTTCAAACCAAACACTACGCAAATTTGGTTTGTAAGATTGTGCGAAGGGGTACGAAACTTTTTGTCGCGGTGGTTTGAATCATACTGCCGCACTAGTTTGAATAGTTTTGAAAAACACTGTATCGTAAGGTGAAAATAGCCTGGACTAACTGTTTCTGGTGTCCGGATAATTGAATCTTACTTCATGGCTATTGTTTGATTCTTTCCAGTTTTTGCGTGCGCTATTTAATTTACTACGCTAACAATAACTGATAATTATCTGTTCCCATTTACACTTATAGCTACCATCAATAACCTGTTTCATCACACACTATTTTTTTTTTCGAATTCCTATATACAATCTCCTGGTGTTCTCTTACAAACATGGCTTCTCATTGACTCCCATGACTCCCAACTGGATCCAACCTCTGGGCTCAAAGTTACCATACCACGTGCTTGCGTGAATCTGCACTCTCGACCTTAATTTCACCTAGTAACCTCTATGTTTCTTAATCATTTACCACGAGGCCTTAGTAACGCCTGGAATTTGGCCTGCACGGGCTCTTTCTCTAAACGCAGTTCTGTTCAACTTGAAGTCCGAGATCACTGATCTCGAGTGCCCCGAAGCAACACATCTGTCTCTTATCTGGGTGATGGACGTGTACTTTGGCATGGCGGTGAGTTGTAACTGGGCCTGCAATCTGGCTCTGGAGGGAAGCTCGGTGTTTCTGGCAATGTACTTCAAGGCCTTTCTTGCTACCTCGTGTTCCTCGAATTGTAGCCTCTTGAACTGGTCTTTGATGACTCTTCCATTCAAGTACGAGTGCTTGGGAAGCTCGAACTTCACGGGGAATCTGAAGGGCATGTTGACGGAGTGAAGTGAGGGTTCATGAGTGTCACATTGAGGTTTTTTTTCTCTCGCCGAAACATCCGTACACCAAGACATGGTAGTAGTTATGCTACTGTAAAAAGTTAGCGTCCTAAAAAGTCAAGCAAGTCAGGCAAGTCTAGCCGACACAGAAATTGAAAATGAAACCTACTTGAAAAACTGGAAAAACTGGAAAAACTTGAAATTTAAGTAGTCTGAACAGATGCATAGTACATGTATATAGTCCAACTGAGCCTTTATTCGGTACTAAATAATACGGCGGCGATGGAGTAGTCGCGCATATAATTTGCACCCAAGCGAAAATGGAATATATCCTGCTCCAGCCCATGCGTAATCTTCCACTTACTTAGTTCGCGAAGGAACCTCCAACTGCCACTTCTCCACAAATGTTGATGGCAAGAGCAGTTGTACTTTTCGTCAGCATGGTTGCGGCGTCGTCGCAGGTCTTAGTGTTGCTAGAAACCTTGAATCCAGGAAAGGCAAGACGCCTCGAGGACGTCTCATACGAAATGCTCCAAAACCACAGCATAATTGTCTTGACAGAAGAAAACTCCATTCTAACGTCCGACTTTCAGTTTGGCCACAACTCCCTTGAATATGTTGCCCCCACAACCAACGATACCGATTCTGATGATGACGAAGAAAGCCTTGAAAACCTCTATGTCCACATGGAGTACCTTCCCGACCTGGTCAGCATCCACGAGTCCGAGCCTGTGAATGTGAATGGATGTTTCGACAACCGGTACAGCTCCACAGTCAGCCTGGTTGCAAAGACCTACGGCACCAACTTCATCAAGGCGGTGGGGCCACGGGCATACATCAAGTTTCTTGGCTTTAGGCTTGGGTTTCTGGTCAAATTAGTCTACGATGCAACTCGGGAGGAGAAGCTCACATGTGCTGTGGGTGCTGGTGAACGCTTACAGTTGCAGGTGACCACCACAACCACCAAGTTATATTTCAAGAGACAACGAATCCTAAGGTTCGACGAAGATGGAGGGTTTTCCAACAACTACGAACTGAGCCCATGGCAGACTCTCGACAACCGGCAAGCTTTGGAGTTTTCAGCCAATGTCATGACCTGCTCAACCGACGAGAAGTACTTACTGTGTTAGCCGACTTTTGAATTCACTTAAGTACCAGAGTACTACTGACTAACAGAACCTTTGACACAGCATTCGACAGAACGTTCGAAACTAAACACTGGCATACAGAGACTAAACACCGGCATACAGAGAAACTAGAACCAAAACATTCTTAACTCTGGGAGACTCAGATTCAAACTTCAAGAAAGGATCAGGTTGGTTGGACAGAATAATTATTCTATTCCGTAGAGTATATGGACGGTTAGGTACGAGTATAGACACACTGATGCATCCAAGTGATGCTTGGTATATAGAATACACATAAAAACAACCATGATTAGATCCTACGGCCAGGACTGGGCTCCAACAAAAGCCATGAGTCCGAGTTATTCAGCCATTTCAAAGATATGCATACACTTGAAATCCACCAAACCATGAACACATACAACACACTCATACGGAGTACTCAATGTTGAATACTATAATGTGACACTAAGAACCAGCCACTATACTAGACACATCAAACACTATACCAGACAGCATTCATAATAGTACGACACTACATTGAGTAGACTAGGGTATGTCCATAATAGGTGCTATTGCAACAAACTAAAGTAATAGTGGGTCGAGTCTGAGTGGTTTAGATTTCACTCAATATTCTTAGTATTCTTTCGTTGTCTAGTCTCTTAACACCATTGGTACTATTACCAGAGTTAATAAGAAGACGAGAAGCTTTACACTTTATGCGGACTACTATCCTATTCAACTTGTCATTTTCAACTATTAAGTACCTCCAAAATCCTAGTCAATTTCCTCTTCACTTTGAGTGCATGTCCAAAGTCCCAGTATAGGAGGAATGGAAGGCCTATTAGGATTTGACAAGTCTACAGCTAAGAAATTCAACCTAGAGAAAGAAATCAAGATTAATTTCAAGGGTGCCGGTATGAATGAAGCCAAAGAAAAAGAAGTGGAATATGTCAAGTTTTAGCAGAACCCAGCTAAGTACCACGTACTTCAGTACTCTACGTACTGATACTACTGTACTACTAAACTGAGTAAAGCTACCTATACTAAGGCTACTAAGGCTACACCATACTTATAACCATCTGGGTTATAACTTTAATCCTCGGTAGATGAATGTATTTCAACACATACTGCTACACTACCCTAATACTTTCCCTATAAGACTAGCCTACTAACGTTCCAACATAGTACGTAAGCTGACTAAATTCTTTTACTACCTTATGCTCTGCACTCTAATACTTCTTCGACCTGTACTACCTGTACTACCTCTATTACGTCTACTACGCTCTCGACTACCATAAACCTTACTATACTATTGACTCTTGACATCCAGCATACAGTAATGATTCTAGGTCCTGTAACGACATCTTATTACGGATATCTGATTACGTGCTTATTATCTACATCCTCTGAGTGATTGGCAAATACTTACCATGGTCCTAGTTAGTACCAGAGTAGCCAGTAGCCAGTAGCCAGTAGCCAGTAGCCAGTAGCCAGTGGTCATGGTAGTATATCTGAATGTTCCTGCTGATGTATGATACTGCGTAACGCGGAAGTGACTGTTTCTTAAGTTGCCTGGGGAAAGTGAGAAATGAGAAGTGAGAAATAAGAAAAGAGAAGTGAGAATTGAGGAGTGAGAATGAGAGAGGAGTAGATTTGATCCACGACGCACCAGATACGGCGCACAACATAAAACTTATAAAAGGTGTAACAGCATCCGCAACAAGGAGGTTTGATATGTGTCACATAAATGCACATGCTTACCCTAAAACCTTGTAAAAAACATATTTCAAGATTTTGTACAATAAGGCAGAACTTATGAAAATAGCTAAAATTGTTTTTGTACGATTCTCTATAATTTCCCCAACTTTATCAGCCTTTTTGAATTAAAAATGCAAAGTGTTGCTGTAAAAACTAGGAAAATTTTACATTCATGTTAGAATTATTATGCGACCTGGGACGTTAAGCCTGTATTCGCAAGTGGTTATAAGCTTCTAACGGCTTGTCGGGGTTTTAGATC
>NLAW01002088.1:0-51271 GCA_002370915.1 Metschnikowia lochheadii | reverse complement strand
CCCAAGTCACTCAATTGAGAGAGTTATTGCAGTCCAATTATATATCTGTTCCTATATACCAATTGGTATATTCTAACGCTCAACATTTTTCAGTGCGGGTGACGATGTCAATACGCAGTGGTACGACCGACCCAAGCCCAAGATCTAAGTTTAGGTTCTAGGAACAAAAACTTTCTTCTATGTCTTCTATGCTTGACCCGAATATGGAAGATATGGACACAGTAATAAATTCTGTTATGGAAATCGCATACAGTACAATGTAATTACTAGGTATACTGTTCTTGGAGATAAAGATTTACCCAAGCGCAATACTCTATGTCAGATCCACCATACATAGTGTGGTCTACCTATTGAGGTATTATGAAGCCTCTCTGCCTGATACTAACAAGGGTCATTGCAAACGCCGTATTAAGGGGTTCGGCGATTGGTCGAGAATGATGGCCTTTTTTTTTTTTCGAAGAGGCCAAAACAATCCTCACTATTGTTCTGGTGAGGAGTTTTTCGATGCCACGTTTGTCTTTGATTGTTACATAAGCCGCACTGGTTTCTCTCTGAGGAGTACTTGACGTTCAACAAGAATCTAACATTAACAATGTCCCCATTGTATAAGGCCATCTACTAGTCATCAAACGGCCACCCCTTCTCTTGAAAAGTTGTATAGGCAGCTTCGACTCCGTCTTTCGAAGAAATCATGAATGCACATAGTAAACAGTGTCGTAATTAGAATCTAACACTCTCTAGGGTTTGTATATATATTTAAATATGACTTATGATCCGCGATCACCCATTTTTTGAAAAAAAAAATAATATGCCGGAGCTATATCATCAGGATCTTGATTTTCAGATGACATATGACAATGTGTTTAAGGGGGCATAATTCGGAGAATCCCGAAAGCTTTAATAGCCAAAGGAGCCTTATAGTACTGCGACTAGGTCATAGTCGATCGGTATACTATAGTACTTCAGAGCACACTACTATAATTAGGCTACTCCTTAGACTGACCAAAAAAAAAAAAAAAATTCTGACGGTATGTTTTGATTTACTGATGCTTTTATGCGAGCATTGGAAGTCTACTTGAATAGCCTCAGTATTCTCTTTTGGATAGCCAAAAAATCACCTGGTAAAGCATAAGACAAATCCGAATAATATAGGACTATACTAGTGATTAAAACATTAAGCAGTAAATATAACCTCTTGACATATTTTTCGGTGTTCTTCACCTACTCAGTATACAAAATGTACTCATTGATATGCGGCTACTAGTACACTATCAACCACTCATACCTAATACAATAGTCATTTACCAGGGACATAATACACCATATATGAAGATTGAAATTTGAGTAATATACTACTGAAATTTAAATATTGAGTACTAGGCTAATGTCATTCACCACTGACAAGGTTATAGCATACTTTTTCTTGACAACGTAGAAGAACCACCTACTCCATATACACTAGTGAGATATGCTAGACTTCCACCACTAAAATTTCTTCAATCTATACTATCTTAGGACCATCTTAGTCTACTTCATCATAACTGGTTTTTAGTGGGTGTACTTAGTGTTGAACTTGTGAGATATCCTGACTCATGTATGTGCAGGGAGTTGTTACCTGCAATATAGCGGGAATTGGATAAAGGGACAAGTCTCATGGAGTCCAAGAAATGTATATGTGCAGACGGATAGTATAAACAGGGTCTCGGAATTAGGACTCACCAGGTTTGACTTCAAAAAAGTGATTAACAAGTTTGGTGGTACAGGAGGACGGAATCCAAGGAATCCAAAGTATATAAAGAGGGGATCTCGCTCATGGTTGAGGGGACCTGAAATAAATCAGAAGACGGATTTCTGAGTCTAAATAAGTCACACCGTTAAAAGTATAAACGATAAGAATGGGCAATACTATACCAAAAAAGCTCATGGAATTAGTTAAGAAGAAAAGGTAATCGTTTCAGTCGATGCGAGTGTTTATGGTAATGCTCAACACTTAGTGTGTGTGTTGGTGCGCATTTAAAGTGGGTGCGGCTGGACGTACGGCATCATTTGCACCCAGTCAAATGTGCACTTCAACAAACAAACAAAACGTACAAAACGTACAAAAAAAAAAGAAAGAAACAAGATTGAAACAGACTGAAACCATTTTGAAACATACATGAAACACACTTAAAATCAAAAAAAAAACTCCAAACAAAAATAACCTTCCCAACACACTTGGATTCCAAGCACTGACTCCGATCTCATGTGGTCCAATACACGTCTTTGCTTTTCGCGCACTTCTTCGCAGTTTCTTTTTCTTATCTCTCTCTCTCTTTATCTGGGCCATGTTAGAACAAGTCAGCTCCTGGAGAAACACCATGTCGGGAGTGTCCGGCTCCACCTGGTATGTATAAATAGAGACTTTCTCGCTCTCTCTTTACTAACCGCTAGTCTTGCTTGCTACATCGTGTTGCTCTTGCCTCAGTTGGTGGAGCAGTGGAAGTCCAAGTCCGCGGACGGAATCTCGCTTAGTTTCATTTCCATCTGGCTTATTGGCGATATTCTTAATTTGGCCGGCGCTCTTTGGGCCTCGTTGTTGCCGGAAGTCGTTACTATTGCCGTGTGGTTCTGTGTGGTGGATGGTTTGATGCTTACATCCTACTTCTACTACTCGAGGTACTACCCTAAACACCATAGACTGGCATCGCAGGGGGGAGGCACGACTGCGGTGGAAAACGAGGCTTTGGTCAATAGAAGAAGACGCTCGTCGGCGCTTACGAGCGTGGTGCTCGAAAACAATTCCCAGAACGTGTTCACCATGTACATTTTGCCGGTTTTGTTTGTGGTGGGTGCAGGCTGTTTGGGCTACTTCTTTTCTGACTCCACGGCGCAGGAGCCCGACCATTCCAAAATCGACTTGGGGCCTCAGATTATTGGTTACTTGTCTGCCCTGATGTACTGGGGTGCTCGAATCCCTCAGATCATCCGCAACCACCAGCGAAAATCCGTGGAAGGCTTAAGTCTTCTTTTCTTCTTGTTCTCCACCTTGGGTAACATCACATATGCTGGGCAGATCTTATTCTACAGAAGCGATTCCGAGTATGTTCTTCTCAATTTCAGTTGGTTGTTGGGCTCCGTGGGTACCATTTTTGAGGATGCCATCATCTACTTGCAGTTTTATATTTACAAAGACCACCATTACCAGCCGGTGGTAACCCACGAGGAATAACCAGCCGATACCGATCAGCGACCGCCTGTGACCTTAAGTTATAGCCAAACATGCATGGCAAATAGAAAGAACGTCTGAATTATCGATGTAATCATAGAATATCTTCCACCGTCCAATCGGTGTTGAACAAATTGAAGTCGAGGATTTCAGACACATTGGGCTCCAAGCTCAGGCCTTCCGGAGTGGGTCGGAGCACCGAGTAATCCTGAGGGGTTTCCGGCTGTGTGAAGTCTTCCTTCTTCATGGTCATGCTATTAAGATTCAGGTCCATTTTTTGCTGAAGGATCTGGGCACTTTGGGACGCATGGAACGCATTGGGCTCTCGCTCCACTAACGTGTTAATGACAATCCAGAAATTGTCCGATTGAACTGTCTTGTACAAGTCCTTCCCCACGAAGTCAGTATCGTCGATACTCCTGGTGCTCTGATAACTGAGATCGGCCACCAAGGTCGGGTCCTTGGCCTCGATGGGAGGTTTGTCTGGGATCAACGCAGAGAACTTCTGGATCTGGTCATCAGTCCAGGAAATGGATGCATTTTTCAAGAGTTCAATGTCCACCATGTAAAACAGTTCGTCGTAGAGAAGTGAGTATGCAGGCCCATCCATCTTGGTACATTTCCATGCATAAAAGTACCGTTCACTCAAGAGCTTGAAGAACTTCTGTTTCCGTAGCGAAAACGTCTCGTTCTTATAGGCAAGTACCTTCAACAACTGGATGCGCGTGGGCCCCAGCCCGGCTATATCCGAGACTAGAATGGTACAGTTCAACGTGGCCCCCAAAGCAAACCCTACCATCCCCACAACATGCACTAGCACTAGAAGCAAGGGGCTGAGCAAAAGAGTGAAGCTGTAGCTGAAGGAAACCTCCTCGGTGAACATAAGCTCCACGCAGAAGTAGTCAAAATCCGAGTACATGATGCTCAAAGTTTTCTTCAAGAAAAAAAAGTTCAACGACGACTCTCCCTTGTGCTTGTAGTACAAGTAGAAGAAGTAGTATGCATATGCAATGAAGAGTTGGATGGAGGTGTGGGTGGACAATTGCGAGATGATCACCGTGCGCATGAGTGGACATTTGCAAGGCTTGAAGTAGTCACTCATGAAGCCAAATTTTTCGGCTAAAAGAAGTTCGTAGTCATTGAGCTTCTGCACCACGTCCAGAGCTTTGAAGGACAGCTTCATATCAAGACACATATCGAGGATTTCATCGCCCGCACTCAAAACCTCAAAGTTTCGGGCCATACATTTGATCACGAGCTCTTCAAGAGCAATATTCTCAATATTGGACCCCGTGCTATCGTACTCGGGAAGCTTCGTATTGTATTGCGCCTGGTAGATGATTCGGGGCTTATGCGATACATACGAAAGCAAGTAGTCCATGTGCACCAAGGTGTACCACACCTTTCTCCTTAAGTTTTTTTCCTTGAAGCCTCCCGGGAAGTTGCGGATCAAGTCGGGGTCTCGCTCCAAGCAGAGAGCCACTGCCAACGACGTCATTGAACCTAGGTTATAGTCTCCGTCCAGGTGGTTGAATGGAATTTCGTTGTCGAACGACAACATGCGGTTGATGCACTTGAGAATCCCGGCCTGGAGAAGAAGAAACGACGGCTTACATCGAATACTGCCCATTTGATACAAATTGGAAGCCAAATTGACGGTGTTCAAAGAAATAGGGCAATCCCGAAGCTTCACATTTCCAATGTACACCGAGTCTAGAATCTTTTCGTTCTGAGACCGCACACTGGTGAAGTACGACAAGTAAGACAACCGTAGAACGTAGAGAACCATGGACACCAAAAGGAGGTCTTGCTTGGAGGAGATGTTGACCGAGTGGAACACGCCCTCGTTGCTGAAATTGAACATGGCCTGGATTTCATCTAGAAGCCAGAACTCATCAATCACTGGGTAGCTTGGGTAAATCAGCACGAAGAAATGCTTGATGTATGCAATCATCGACGCCTTCAGCGGGAGCACTTTGCGGAGGTTGACTTGGAAATGATCAATTTCATTGTAGCTGGGCGTAAACGTGAACCCTAGAGGTAAGCCATAGGCCGAAAGCTGGCCCTTGGCCACAGACGAGCTATTCTGGTTGCTGGTAATAAAAGCCCTGCCAAAATATGCTCCAGCAGCCTTGACTACCTCCAGGCGTTTCTTCAAGGGGAAGTTCTGCACGGTCATGAGTTTGATGTTTTCATGAGCATCATTCAATCTCCAGTAGAGGCGTGCACCAGGGTCCAGCTGTAACAACTCCACAAAGAATATGGGACGTTGAGTTGTTTTGAAGTTTCGAAAATGCCGTGAAAACCTCGGCTCGATATACTCAAGGTTCCCCACTGGCGACAGGTTCTGACTGGGAGCACTCTGTTCGGAAAAGTTCATATGCATGTTCATGAGATCGGTGGACTTGAGCACGGGGTTATAGCCTAGCAACGGCGTGGACAAGTTTTTCTTGAATTTGAACAAGGCCAAATCCGGTAAGTCATCGAGCACCAACGGAGTGTTTTTTTGGGAGAGATTGAAATGCTTCTCAATCAGGCGTTTGATCTGGCTAGGCATATCCTCCGTCTTGACGGGCCCCGCTTCGAGATTGGCCATATCATATATACAATCTTCGGGGCACTGGAACTTGACACACTGGCCACAAGGCTGGGCTTTATCACACTTGGCCTTCTTTCTTCTGCATCGGCGACACACTATAGTCAAGCGATTGCGTCTCTTCTTGGAGACCAGGCCTGGGGTAGTCATGATCAGAGAGCAGGGAGCAGAGAGCCACAACAAAGGGAGATATGTGGAGCAGAATAGAAGGAACTATCACAGAACACGAGCTATCAGATACCAGCCACGAAGAAGTTGGGATGGAGACGAAAGGGAGGTGGACAAAAGGGAGTTTTTCCTCGGGGACAGAGACTCAGCGATATGCGCCATGTGAGGCTTTGCAGCGAATGAGAAAGAATAAGCGACGCAATACACCGCACTTGTTCTAAAATACACCGCGTTTGGAGTAGGCGCAAAATTCCTGCTCTGACAAGACAAAGGTCCTAAGACCCGGAAGGCCTAGGGCTTTCAAAAGGTTGAGGCGAAGTGTTTTGAGTTCAATGAATGGTCTTCATTACGATGGCAACATGGGCTGATTTTTAAAGTTGCATGATTCAAAATTGGTTTTCACTTTTGCATGCTTTTGACATTAATAACGGTTTTTTCGTTGGGGGTGGGGGGAGGGGAAACTGTCTGCGAGCATAATCATAAAGGAAAAGGGAAGAACATTATAGTGTTTAAACTTCCGTTCTTTTCCGCTCTTTGGGATCCAACAATTTCTGGGCTTGGGTATTCCCCATCTATTCCAAAAATCCTACAATTCTAACATCTCACCCATTTTTTTTTTTTCTGGTGGCTCTGGGCGGCTCTGGTTCACTATGGACTTTTTGCACAGGTGACCTGAGATGGGGAAGGGACTGGTGAAAGAAAGAAGGACTGGTGAAAGAAAGAAGCTCTACTTTCTGGGCGTGCGGATGCACGGTAGATAGAATACGCAAGCCGCTTATTCAACTTAGAGAGGGACCTTGTTAAGATGCGGTGCACTTTATTTTGGTTTCCCCGCTCTAGGCCACTAAAAGCGTCCCGATTGGGACCGCCTGCTTTTTTTAGACACCCCCTAGTCCTATGCTCCTGGGCGTTTTGGCCCGTGTCCCCGCCGCATGCAAGATTCGTCTACCAACGTTCGGTGCTCCGAGACTGTTACTACGTGCACCCTCCCTGCGCACACTGAGATCCATACAATACTGGCGACCCAAGGCTACTTTTAGGGGGTGACTAATCCGGTGTACAACTGTGTACAACTGCGTGCAACTATGTATAACTATGTATAACTATGTATAACTATGTATAACTATGTATAACTATGTATAACTATGTACAACTGCGTGCAACTATGTATAACTATGTGCAACTGCGTACAACTATGTATAATTGTGTACAACTGCGTGTCACTATGTATAACTATGTACTACTTTGTAGAATTGTGTTCAACTGTGTAGAACTGTGTGCAACTGCATTCTCTGGTCTTCTGTGGTATGCATTACTGGGTTCAAAACCACTCCTCTTCTGTACTATACTATACTAGCTATACTATCATATCTATTGTCCTGGGTTTGAACTGTGGTTATACTGACTCTGGTTCACTTACTACATACCATATCCTTTTTTTCTTCCGCGCATCTGGGTGATGCCGAAGACCCATTGAGATGCACCTATGTCCGACTCATCATACTATTTACAGAGCATCCCTACCGGTTCGACATTAAACCATGCAATGTCCAGATACGACTGCTGCCTGCAGGTCATTGTTAGGTAAGTACTTACTTTTTAAATTCGCAGATCCAGCTATGCATACACGTATTGTTCTATGGACTTCGTTGTCTTTGCATGGTGTAGGATTAGTAAACATTGTGTGCTATGGGCTAGGATTTAGTTTTGGGTTAAGATTAGGATATATAGTTTTGGGTTTGGGTTTGGGTTTGGGACTTATCATGTCCTGGCCAGCCAAGACATCATTCCAACTCCACCTAAACTCCACCTAAACTTCACCCAACTTCACACAACTCCACGTAAATTCGCCTGAACTCTGACATTAATTCCCCCTAGATTTCCTTGAATACTAGACCCCCAAATCAAGTAATTTGACTTCGAGTCGGTCTTTGGAGCCCCGTGCAACAATCACATTGTTGCGGATCATCACTTCCATTAGTCTTACCTCCGCCACCTCGCCTGATACTCGGACCCAATTGGCCTCGCTATCTCCGCCGTTTTCCATGAGTCGCTGCACCATAGTATGAAGTAACGTTACAGAGGAACTAATGCTTTTCCGAAAAGTGGCCTCATCCATCATATTGGCATTTTCCCAGTCCACGAGTGCATGTAGCTTCATCACCACTCGCTGCATATGCCCATACATCCTCTCCTCCGCAGCTTTGGCAAACAGTAGCATTTCGGCCACCGACAGAATCTTGCGGTCGATCTCCTGCGAATATGAGCCCGAGTCCCGGATTTTCTGCTCGAGCTGGGCTAATTTCTGGGGGTACTGGGCCACCCGCAACGCGAGCGCCGCTTCCATCTCCTGGTAGTCGGTGAGGATTGCCTGCAACTCGCTTAATGCGGCAGCAGAGGCGTCATTGTGGGCCTCTAGCATATCACTAGTTTCTCTTTGCTCCCGAACGGCATCCTGCGTCATTTTTACGGCACTGGCCATACCTATCAGGTCGTTCTTCATCGGAGAGTATGGGAGCTGTTTATACACTTCGTGGAGTGCCACAAGATGCGCCATTCTCCAGGTTTCTGCACTCCAGCCTGACGGTAGAAGGGAGGCATTGATGTTGGGAGTTTTTTCTGCCAATGGGCCTAGGGTTTTGGTGAGCTGTTGGATGGCATCTTCAGCCTGGCTGATGAAAGTGTTGGTACGGGAGATATCGGCCTGCAATCTGCGGGAGTGGGTTTCTTGGGAGTTATTGGGAGGAGGCGTGGATACAGTCACGTGGTTCTGGGCGTATAACGCCTTGAGCCGGTCTCCTTTAGTGACCATGGAGTTGTTGATGTTGATGTTAATGTTGATATTGATATTGATATTGGAGTAGAGCGCATTGTTGCGTGTGTATGCAGATTAAGTGGAGAGAAGACGTGAACAGGCCTAACCAGCCCAATCACCCTAAAAAGGAGATTTCATTTTTTGTTGGATTAATTTATTCAAAGGCCTTTGATTGGGAATAAAGGAATTAAGAGGGATTTTAATGGAATATAGGAAAAATCCGTACACCATAAAGACCTCCCTCTTACTTCAATCATTTCAGTCTCACTCTCACCTTAGTCTCGACTTAGTCTCGCCTCAGTCTCATTTCTCACTTCTCACTTCTCACTTTTCACTTGTCACCCAAAAGTCAACCACCACAACTCCACCAAATACGTGATGTCCCAAATTTCCCAGACGGCTTTACAGAACCTCGACGAGACGTCCAGAAAAGAAATCTTACAGTTCATCGAGTCGGAGAACTCCAAGTCCAAGGTTCAGATGTCCATCCACAACTTCACCGATATGTGCTTCAAGAAGTGCAACAAGGACCAGGCCATTACGTCCAATGCCTTGAGCAAACTGGACGAGCAGTGTTTGGCCAATTGTTTAAATAGATTCTTGGACACCAATATCAAGGTGGTGCAGGCGTTGCAGGGTCAGAAATAGGCCTTTGCATTTTTGTATATAGCATTAATACCACCTCCGCTTTACGTGGTGTCGAACGAAGTCTGCTAGTGTAGAAAAAAAAAAAAGATGACGGTGAACCGGTCTATTCCTACATTATTGTCTCTTATGTTCAATTTCATCGTGTCCAGTCTGTGGCCAGTGTACATTTAGTGGATGTGTCTAGTGTACATTTAGTTGATGTGTCTAGTGTATGCTCTGACTACAATTGAACCAGGAGAGAGAGCTTGACCTGGGAGATCATTTATATCATAGTCATCAACAATTTTCTTAGATGAATCAGTGTTCGTTTCCAGCTTTCAAGAAAGTCTCTGATCCCCGGTCTCTTCTCTCTGTCTACCACTGTTAAACACAGAGATAGACATTTTTCACTGGCTCCAAATAAGATGCCTGCAACATATGTAATAATCTATACAGATACTCTAGTAGTAGCAGTGAACAGTAGCAGTGAACAGTAGCAGTGAACAGTAGCAGTGAACAGTAGCAGTGAACAGTAGCAGTGATATAGTAACAGTAGAATAGTAGTACTCTAATAGTAAAGTTGCAGAGTAGTGGTAGAGTAGTAGTAGTGTAGTAGTGATTTAGCATGTATCAATGATAGTTCAGTATACTCTACAGAAACTCTATAGTGTTTCATTCTACCATCAACTGCAATACTCTGAATAATTACAGTACTCCCATGTAATACTGCATAATCAGATACTCTGGAATGTAAACTCTGCTGCACCTTACAGCACATATACTATTCCTAACAATGCAATTAAAACCGTGTGATTTATCATACATGGTTAATATAATTTAGTAGGAGTAAGTGAGGTCTCAGTCTAGTAAGCTGGCCATTTCAGGGACTTTTTCTAACACCAGCAGCTTATCCTGAACCAAATCAGTTTCTGCATTTGGCACCAATTTGGCCAAATCACGTAGAAGAACAAAATTACCATGAATTAATTGCCCAGTTTCATGTGTCCCCACTCCAAAACTGGTGATTCTCTTGCCAAGTACGGCCCAACAGGCCAAGAGATCATATTTATAGGCCAAAACCAAGGCCAGGCCTTCAGGATCAGCTTTTTTAGCAAACACTGCCAAGACTGCTTGTTGTACTTGTAAAGCAGCATCCACCACCAAAGAACCAGCTTCAAAGTCTATGATGAACGGGTCGGTGATCAACTGGTTCAAGGTGTAGAATAATCGCAGTAGACATATGAGAATGGAAGTATGCACGTGATTATGAATAAGTCCAGAAATCTCCTTGAGGAAGAAAGCGAGGAGCTCATTGGATTCTTTTTCTTTAGATCGCAGAATATGTGATATCAGGCCCAAAAGATGGGACACTATAATCTCCACGTATGCATGTATGCAGGACTCCACACCCGACTCAGACTCAGACTTAGAATCAAAAATTCCTTCCTTTTCCAAATCCACTAGTTTATAAAGACAAGGGTAAGCGTTTTCCATCAAGTATCTGGAAACATTTGCAACCGTAAGTTGTGGCAAGTAAGTCATACAGAGCTTCAATTCCTCCTTATATAAAGGTACGAGACCTGAGGCCACAACGTACAGAGCATTGGAGTCTATAAAGTGCAGGAGCAAAAAAACCGCCTGTGTCTTGAAAAGGGGGTCAGTATCCTCAAATACCTGGAGAACAAACGACGAAAACATTGCGTTTGTGGATGGTTCTTTATCCATAAGAAGAACCATAACCTGCGAGAGCGTAAGCACATTGGGAGAAGATTTCCATGCCAGTCGTTGTTGTTCTTGAGAAGATGTAGATGGCGAGAAACCCAATGCCGGCCGAAGCCCCTTGATTTTGGAGTACTGATTTTTTTTAGTACTCGTGATGGAGTTAACGGAAGTTTTGGTGGGTTTGACTGTGCGGAGCAGAGGCTCAGTACTTATAAGCATGCGGGGTTTAAGATCCGCCACAAAAGCGGCTTTGTGTTTATGGTAGTTTGAAACATCTAGGCCCTGACATATGGTGGCAAATTCCCCGTTGCTCCAGGGAACATGGGGGTTTATATAGGCTGCGAGCGACGCCATAAGCGGAAGACCATCTCCCGAGTACTTCTGAAACACAAACACAGCAATCCGTAGAAGCAAACAGAATTGTTCCGATGCAGGTGCCCGGTGCATCCAGTCCAAGTTTTGGAGATCAGGAACAAGTAGTTCCGAGAGTTGTGCAACAAATGCTTCATCCACTATAGGCTCACTAGAGTGCAGTTGCTGCAACCCACCCCAAAGCAACGTAAGCAGCTGAAGATCATTTCTCCTTAGAAGGTCTAGATTAGACACCAAAGACTGCATATACCACTAGATATAGAACAGGGGTTTTTAGTCGTGAGAGCGGAGTTATTAGAGCTAGTGTTAGTGAGTATTTGGCTTAAAACGAGGCCGAGAAGCTGGGGTATATTCGCGCGCAGAGATGCACGCCTAAGAACATAGAATCGATGGTACTGTTAGTTTAAAGCACAGTCAATCATAGTCAAATCTAGTCTGAAAGCTAATCTGAAACATAACTAAAACACACTTGAAACACACTTGAAACACACTTGAAACACAACCAATACTCAGACTACCAAACCTGATAACTGAAGATGCTTAGACAAAGACTTCTTTCGTCTTTCAATGCGCTTCGTATATCTCCCGAAGTGCGCCAGGCCTTAAGCGATAAAACTCCCCTAGTGGCCTTGGAATCTACCATCATCACCCACGGGTTCCCTTACCCTGCCAATCTTTCCATGGCACAGGAGGTAGAAAAGACTATTCGTGACAATGGCTGCGTTCCGGCTACCTGTGCTTTTATTGGAGGAACACCTTATGTTGGCTTGTCCAGTGTGCAGGTACAGCAGTTGGCAGAACTCAAGGATGCTAATAAAGTGTCCCGAAGGGATATTGGGGTTACAATGGCCCAGAAATTGAACGGCGGAACGACTATTGCGGGAACAATGATCTTGTCTCATTTGGCGGGGATCAAAGTGTTTGCTACTGGAGGCCTTGGAGGGGTTCACAGGGACGGGCACATAACCATGGATATAAGTGCTGATTTGACTGAACTTTCAAGGACTCCCGTGACTGTGGTATGTGCAGGTCCAAAGCTGATTCTTGATATTCCCCGGACCATGGAATTCTTGGAAACCCAAGGTGTTTTCGTGGGCACATATAATGATAACGGGCGGCCCTATGTGCAGGTCCCGGGATTTTTCTGTCGAGATTCAGGTGTACAGTCTCCCTATACCTTTTCTTCGTGGCGTGAAATGGCCTCTATTATTCATAACCAGAATAATGTCATGGGTCTTAGCTCGGGTAACTTGGTGTGTGTGCCACCACCGGAGCATTCATCCTTACTGAGTGAGTTCATGGCACAAATCATCCACCAGGCCACTTCTGAAGCTCTGGAAAAAGGGGTTTCGGGGAAACACCTTACTCCCTTTTTATTACAGAAGATTGCCAAGGCTACAGATGGAAAATCGGTGGAGTGCAACAAGCAGTTTGTCATTAACAATGCCAAAGCCGCATGCAACATAGCCAAGGAGCTCTATTCCATTGAAAAATCGTGGAATGAGGAAGAAATTGTACCAGAGCAAAAAGGTGATTTCATCAATGAAAGAGAAGTCAACTTGTCTAAAAAAATCGGAAAAAAAGAGTCATTGGTGGGCGAAGAAGTGGAGGTATCTGAAAATGAGGTATGTACACACCACTAATGGACATGAAGACACAGTTTTTTTTTCTTCTTTTTTTTTTGTCAAAAATTTCAGTCTTAATGATGAAGATCCATCTAAATACTAACTCTAGGCCATAAAAAAAGGTGTTTCCGGGTTCCAACCAAATACAGGGCTCAAAAAAGGCGGTCAGCAGAGTGAAAAACTCCACAAAACCCAGGAAAATTCCCCAAATAGAGCCGAAACGCTTATTATTGGCCTGGTGGCTCTTGATACGATCTGCAAGTTCGACAAAAACCCCATAATGGGCGATTCTAACCCTGGGTCCATTTCCCTGACCATTGGAGGTGTAGGGTTCAACGTCTCATTGGCCCATAAGTACGGTCTAGTCAACCAGAACATCCACAATTCTGTACGCTTTGTTTCTGTTGTTGGAGATGACATTTCCGGTACCAAAGTCATGGACCAAATGAAGAACATGGATTTGGATGTCTCAGGAATAAAAGTGGTGGAGAACGCATCCACAGCACAATACTGTGCCAGTTTAAATGGCCAGGGAGGGTTGGTTTTGGCCTGTGCAGATATGAAAATCATAGAAAAACCCGAATTGTTACACCATAGTCTTGTACAGATCCAAAGGGCCAAGCCTAGGTTCATTATACTCGACTGCAATCTCCTGGCCAAGCACATTGAAAAAGTGCTCTTTACAGTATCCCAAATGGACATTAAACCACGGGTGATCATTGAACCCACATCAACACCCAAACTGGCCCGTTTAAGCCATGTCCATTCAAGTCTCCTCTCTGTTTTTCCCCATAACAACGTGCTGATGATCACACCCACATGTGAGGAGCTCCAGCAAATGTATAGTGAGTTCAGCCAGCGAGAAATGTTTGAAGATTACGAGCACTGGTTTCCTATTTTGGATGGTTTAGGTATTAATGGTGATTTTAGAGATAAAATGGCCCTGGCGAAAAACCCTTGCATCCAATCACTCGTCCACCAAGGGACTCTCCAACAAGCGTTCCAGATGCTTCCGTATATCCCCAATATACTCATCAAACTCGGGGAAAAAGGCTGTGTGCTTGTGAAATTGAGTACTAGCGTGGACGATTACCGGTCCATTCCTACCACTTCCGAGTATAGACCCAGCACATTAATTTCACAGGGAAAAGTGCTCCTGAATAAACCTGGAGGTGGCCAGTTGGGCGTGGTGGTGGAATACTACGATGTTCCTGCAGAAAACAAAAACTTATCCATCGTCAATGTCACCGGAGCAGGCGATAGTCTTTTGGGGTACTTGAGTTCGGCACTCACCAACCATGATTGGCTTGGAGATGAGGTACAGTCTTTGGAGCATGAGTGGGGCCGGTGGAAGGCTATTCATACTGCACAGCTTGCATCGGGAGAATCCTTGGTTTCGTCCCAGTCCATCTCCCCAAACATTATACATTTAAAAGGGTAGTATAGGGTAGTTTAGTGTAGTATAGGGTAGTTTAGTGTAGTATAGGGTAGTTTAGTGTAGTATAGGGTAGTTTAGTGTAGTATAGGGTAGTTTAGNAGTGTAGTATAGGGTAGTTTAGTGTAGTATAGGGTAGTTTAGTGTAGTATAGGGTAGTTTAGTGTAGTATAGGGTAGTTTAGTGTAGTGTATATATGGCAAAGTACAGTGTATAGTGTGCTGTACGTATATGGTTTGGTGGATTTTTAGTGGAGTTATTAGAACAGTTTAGTAGTATAATGGAGTGTCCAGGATAATGTAGTAAGTAAAAGTATATTGTTGTGGTAAGTAAGTGTATATTGTTGTAGTAAGTAAGTGTAGTAAGTAAGTGTAGTAAGTAAGTGTAGTAAGTAAGTGTATGTTGTTGTAGTGTATTGTTGTAGTTGTTATGTACTTTGATACATTCATGCTTAGCTGATACTATGTTCTTTGATGGAGCCTCGAAGAGAGGAACCGGAACTGCTTATATAACTTTGAGAGAAAATATTTTTTGTATATGTAATCAGACGTAATTTTATTAAGCTAAGACATTAACAGTTGTAATAAACACTAAACACTAAACACTGTATCGTATATGCAGGATTTGGGGTTTTATGGTTTGACCCTTTCTCCCAAAAAAAAAAAGAAAAAGAACATTAAGTGTTTTATTCCTTCCTATATTCTAACGCTAGCTTAGATCTATTTTCTATTCCTAAATTACCTTTTTTTGTTTTTTGACTGATTTGGGTGGTAGGATCAGGACCATCGGGATGGTCACGTGACCTTGAGGATGTATTTCCATATCACCGCCCACAAGCCGTACTGGCGGTTCCCATGGGAATATGTTCATACTGAAGAACCTCTGAGTGTATCTATGACCAAAACAATGGAAATATGTTTTTTGTGGGGAGGATAAAACGACCTGGGTCAATAGGTCGGAACTGGATATAAGCCCCGGAACTGCCACTTCCGGCCGCCGCACCCTCGGCCCCAAATTATTACATCAATATATTCATTGATTTTTTTATTATATTTTTGGTTTTTTAGAATTGGAAGGGGCTGTATATGCGCAACTACTTGGACTGTACTTGAATGTTCTAGAATTTTGACACGGTGTTTGCAATGGCTATTGTAACGATCGGACTGAGTAGGCTTCATCATAGCTCTATAGGCAGGACTCTGTCTATGGTGAAACTAACAGTAGTAAATTGTAGTAGTATATCGTAGTATATTGTAGTAAATTGTAGTAGTATATCGTAGTATATTGTAGTAAATTGTAGTAGTATATCGTAGTATATTGTAGTAAATTGTAGTAAATTTTAGTAGTATATTGTAGTATATTGTAGTAGTATATTGTAGTAGTGTATTGTAGTATATTGTAGTAGTATATTGTAGTACATTGTAGTAATAAATTGTAGTAGTAAATTGTAGTAGTATATTGTAGTACATTGTAATAATAAATAGTAGTAGTAAATTGTAGTAGTTGATGAGTATACAGCCAAGTAAATAAGCATATAGTGGAGTTAGTAGAGTAGTTTATGGTGGAATTATTAGTGTATATTTTAGTGTGTAGTGTAATAGTGTACAGTAATATAATGTTAGTTCTATCATAGGTAGTGCTCCAACTATTGAGGCATCATGAATCCTGACCTTCTAATTCTTTAACTCAGAAATCGACTCAGAAATAGATTCAGAAATCTACTCAAACATCAACTCAGTCAATTATTCAGCCGTTATTGTACGAGGTACCGGGATGGCATACGGCGAACCGGGACAATGTCCGGTATTGAGATTTTTAGCCGACACTTTTTATCTTGCAAATGTTATATTACCTGCTCAGATTTCTTTGAGGAATCATCGGTGACTGAACATAGTAAACAGAATACCTGACGTAACAACAAGAACCTAACACTATAATACACACTAATAACTCCACTAATTAATGCACTAAGAAACAGCTAATAAAGCCACTATATTGTATGTTAGATGTTTCTCCAGAGGGAGGTAATGAGCTACTCAAGTATTTGGCTAGCCTAGTCAATTGCTGGTTACTAGGTGCAAGTGGGAAAACTCCCCACATTCCGTTCTGGCCCCTCGAGTTCATCACATTTATCCTTGTACACCGGATTAACCACATTCCCTCTTTTTTCCTCGTACGATGATGTAAAGGAGTGGCACAATAGAATGGCCATTGTTTGGATCACACAGTGTAGGCTAAAAATACCTCAATAGGTAGAACACTACCTATGGTAGAGCTATCAAGTACAGGACTATAGCATGACAATAGAGGAATGGCGCTGGAACAATTCTCTCTTCATATTTATGCCTGAATTGTATGAATCACTGGACTAGAATAATGGATGAAATTGGGGTCAAAGGTTGTGGTCTAATAATGGATAAAAGTGCGGTCAGAAAGTGCGGTCAAAAATTGCGGTCAATAATTGCGGTCAATAATTGCGGTCAATAATTGCGGTCAATAATTGTGGTCTAAAAAGTGGCCTGAAAAGTGGCCTAAATGGCGAGGGTCTCTGTTCTTATATGTTGCAGTGCGGATGGCTGTAAATCGGGCAGAGTGGTGGCAAACGAGGGGCCGTTGCGAAGAATATAAATACAGCCCTTTTCCCTCGAAACGGGGTTTTTCTCTCACCAATGAAAACCACCCATATCCTCCCAAAAATGTCTTTTTCTTAATAAAGGTTGAAATCTTCTAGTGTGCTCTGAGTGTGTAAAGAACAACCGACGAGTGACTTATTGTAAGGTGGAGTCTAAGAAAAAAGCCTAGATAACGATTAGAGGATCATAGAGTTGGTGTTTATTAGACGCTCTGGTCAGTACGTCTGTACATAGTGGAGTTTTTGAATAGTGGCTTTTCTATATAGTGGGTTTATAGTACTAATAATTGGCATGGAGGTGGTAATTAATTTGGTTAATGTGGTGGATTGATAAATGGTGAGGTGAACGAATAGTGTGGTCCAATTAGTACGGTGCACTTCATACGGTGCACTTAATACTGTGCAATTCAATTGCTATGGTGCGATTGGTGCGCACGAAATTTACCTACTACACCATGTGGAGACCCTTCAGACAATTCAGACCAATCAGACAATTCACCGGAACAAACCTTCTCCAGAGAAATGGGTTCCATTTAAGATCTCGTGCATACAATGCTGGATCCAAATCTGGATCGGGGACTGGTGCTGGAACTAGTGCTTTGGCACTTGGAACTGCACTTATCTTTGGTACTTATATCAGTACCCTTGGATCTCCCTCGTCTTCGCTAGCAAACGATACGAGTGCCAATTCTCTTGGTGGAGTGGATGTGGACTCGGCCATTGACCCGTTCCCCGTGGAATACCCCAAAGCACACCTCGGACTCTTCTCGTCTGACCACGTGTTGGTGGCCAGTGGCGTCCGTTCAGTCACCTTCCTCGGCTTCAAGGTCTATGGAGTGGGCTTGTACATTCCCAAGAAGGATGAAGGAGTGGTGAGGGCGGTGGTGGAGAAATATGCTAGTGAGAACCCGCAAATGGATAAAGAGGCCTTGTTAAACGACAAGGAGGTTTCCCAGAGAATTATCTCGGACATCTCCAAGCAGGTGCCATATGCAGTGAAGATCACTCCGGTCAGGAACACTGACTTTGGCCATTTAAAAGATGGACTTACCAAATCTATTCTTGCCAACCCCATGGCAAAGGAACATAGGGATGAGGTGGCTCAGGGAGTGCTGCAGCTCAGAGACGTGTTTGCAGGCCACAAGGGTTCGGTGCCTAAGAACGATACCTTGTGGGTGGTTTCAGACACCTCCTCCACATCCATCGTGTACGAGGGCAAGAAGAGCATCAAGCTGTTGGGCACGGTATCTGAGACTAGGATCGCCGAGCTACTCTTAGTGCTGTACCTTAGCAGTGTCAAGCCATTATCAGAGCCATTAAGAAAGAGCTTTGTCTCGTACATAGTATAGAGATAGAGTGTACATAGTATAGAAACAGAGTATTGTACATAGTATAAAAGCAGAGTATTGTACATAGTAGAGATAGAGTATCGTACATAGTAGAGACAGAGTATGGTACATAATATAGAGAATATAGTAAACAGGATGAATAGAGTATAAAGGTAGATTGCTGTCATTATAATGTTTGCTATTAATAGCAGGGGTCACATAATTGCTCATATAGCTGGTGATATCATGAGATATCGGGATATTGGACTTGCTGGACTTGCGGGCGGCCCTTACATGATAATGGCCTCTTGCTCGACGTTGACCGAGATAGACTTGTGGGGCAAGACCTTGGCACCGTTGACGTAGATCTCGTTCTTGATCTCCACATCGTCTCCCAACACAGTGCAGCCCTCAGTTCTGGCCCACTTACCAATTCTAGAGTTCCAGCCCACAATAGTAGACTTGACCCATGCGTGGTCCTTGACTTGAGAGTTGGCCAACAAGACGGATCTCTGGATTCTGGCACCCTCACCAACAATCACACCTGGGCCGATGACCACATCAGGGCCAATCAAAGCACCAGGGTGGATTTGAGCACTAGGGTCAACCAACACATTGCCCTTGTGGACAAAAGCCTCGGTACACATTTGCTCGGGCTTTCTCTTGGTCAAAGAGGTCAAGTAAGAGCAGGTTCCGGTCAAAAAGTCCTTTGGTTGACCGACGTCCATCCAGTAACCCTCCAAGTCAAACGAGTACAATTGTCTCTTTTCGACCAATTGAGGGAAGGTCTCCTTCTCAATGGAGGTTGGCTTCAACTCAATCAAGTCAAGAACAGATGGGTTCAAGATGTACATACCAGCGTTGATTCTGTTACCAACAAACTCCACGGGCTTCTCGACGAAACGGTCAATCAAGTTAGCAGTGTCTCTGTCGTGAACAATCACACCGTACTTAGATGGCTCGTCCACCTTGGTGGCCACAATGGTACCAGCAGCACCGTGCTTCTTGTGGAAAGCAGCCAACTCCTTAAAAGGGTAGTCACAGATGACGTCGGAGTTCAACACGAAGAAAGGCGAGTCGTCCTTCTTCAAGACGTTCTCGGCAAGCTTCAAAGGTCCGGCAGTGCCCAAAGGCTCCTCCTCCTTAGAGCAGGTGATGTTGATGCCGTACTTGGCCTTGTACTCTTCCAACAAGGCCTCCATGACCTCAGCCTTGTAGGACACAGCCAACACAATGTCGGTGACACCGGCCTCGGCCAAGGCCTCGATTTGGTGCTGGATCATAGGTCTGTTACCAAACTCCACCATGGGCTTGGGCAAGGTCAAGGTCAAAGGTCTCAACCGAGTACCGTAACCGCCAACAAGAATAATAGCCTTCATATTAATAGGTGAGTGTACAAAAAGGGGCTTTGAAAAAGGATCAGAGTCTCAAGGAAGAAGGAGCCCAAAAAAAACAGGCCGATCGCTGTCTTATATAAACTGGAGTGGGAAAAAAAAAAAAAAGAAAAAGAAACGGAAAAAAAAACCCACAAAATAACACCTCTGTACATGTTTACGTAGAAAAAAAAAGTCGCGCCGCGGTGCTACCTGCGCGCACCTCCTCCGTCTATTGTACGGTTAGCTTCATCCATGCAAGAACCATGAAACAAAGGCCCCCACTGGTTTCTCGAACCACATCCGAGCGGACGTTTTCAGTTCCCGGGGGTCTTTGGTTTCTTTTTCTCTTTCTTCTTCCTTTTTTTTGTTCCTTTGTGATTTGCTTCCATTCATTCCTTATACATATGTATAGATATATATATATATTTGCGTTTGTGTTCGTTGCATTTGTGTTTCGTTTCACTTGTGTTTGTAGTTACATTTCCGTTTTCTTTCTTCATTCCCTTCTCTTGTCAGATCATTCTTGTATGGTGGTAAAACGCGCACAGTGGAGGACCTGACTAGGCATTGGGGGCACCTGGGCATTTGGGGCATTGGACATTTGGGGCACCTGGGCATTTGGGGCACCTGGACATTGCATACTGGAGACTGGACAGAAAACAGTGAGTGGATATTGGACTCTCAATGCACCACACAAAATAAACACCACACAAAATTAACAACCACCGGAAAACCACCACAGAAAACCACCAGTAATTAACACCCAAAACACCTTAGTAGAGTACCACATTAGCGTAGTTTTAGTACCACACTATTATAGTTTAGTACCACATTAGTATGGTCTTGGTATAGTGATAGTATGGGCCGTGGATGCAGTGATTTCCATGGCAGTGATTTTTAGGGTGGTGTGCCTGGAGGACTAAGTTTTCTGCGGCTGTGTCAGTGAGCGCGTCGTGCATCACTGTGCTTCGCTGACACGTTTTCCCGGCAGCTCGTCAGCCCGTGCCACACAACAAAAAAGATAGACAAAAAAAAACAGAAAAAGATCACCAGCACAAATGGGAAAAGACAAAACAAAACAAAAAAAGACAGACAGACAAAAGACAAACAAAGCACAAGGAACAAAGGACAGAATCAGACAAAGGATAAAGCACAAAGGTCAAAGGTCAAAGACAAAGACAGAACCAAATTTAAAGACATTGACGCGATTGACAATCAGCTCGGCTTGGCTTGGGTCGCATTTTGCTTCTCTGCCCCGCCCCCCCCCCCCCCCCCCCCCCGAAAAAGGGCACACGTTGTCCGAAAAGTGTCGCGCTCCTGCATCTCGCCCGCATTCACGGCAGTGCCCGTCGGGTCCTGCAGCACCTGTCCAGGACCCAAGATAACCGTCGCCAAGAGTCATCAAGTGAAGCCAAGTCAAGCCAAGTCAAGCTTTCAATAGTCAACCTAAATCATGCTGCAATCAAATCAAACTCAAGAATAAGCAACCATAGACTTATTGTCCAATCAGATCCAATATTTCAAATGGTCAAATGGAGACTTAGTCAACAAAAAAAAATGGAGACTAGTCTAGTCTCGTATGGTTCTGATGATGATCAGGGTTTTTGTTTTTCCGGGCTTTCTGTTCTGTCTCGCTTGTCTGGTTATGATCGTCTGAATGTCAGATCATGGCAGTGCCTGTACTTGGAGCATCACCTGTACATCGCCTGTACATCGCCTGTACTTGAGGCATTGTCGGGAGATCGAGTCGCTGCAGCCGCCGCTTAAAATACGCGAACCATCTGGAATACGAGACGTCGGCTTCCGCAGTCCCTAGCCGAGTACAACGCCCATGGCGTGTCCATTTCGCAAGGCACTTCGTGTATTCACTCAGTTCTTCCCAGCCATAAAGTAGACGAACACATTGTTCATCAAAGAGTACCACCGAAAGGTACCACCAAAGATTAACAGTAACAGTAACAGCATCATCATTAAACACTGTACATGGCATCTGCTCTGGTATCTGTATTCCGATATCTAGTATTTTCATTCTGATGTCTAGTATCTGTACAGGCGTCCAGTATCAGGTGTCCAGTATCTGCATCTTAGTATCTAGAGTGTGATACCTCGTATTTGGACTTTAGTAGCTGGACTCTAGTATCTGTATTCTGGTGCCTAGACAAGTGTGTGGTATTTTCATTCTGATGTTTGGTTCTGGCTTATGATCCTGGATACTGGTCTTGGAGTCTAGCATCAGGTCTGTTTGTTTTCTCATTCTGATATCTAGTACATGGTATTAGGTATCCGGACTCCAGTGTCTAGTATCTGGACTCCAGTGTCTAGTACCAGGTATCAAATATCAAGTATCAGGTCTCTAGAATAAGGGATCAGGCTCTGGTATTTGAAGTTTGAATTTAGCTTCTCATTCAATTTCTCATTTAGAGTAGATATCATTCAGCTTTGATTCTCCTTCTAACCTGATTCTAATCTCCTTCAGTTCCATTCTCTGGTTAAGTTCAATTCACTCTGAGTGACATAATTACTCGGTCTCCGATTTCACGTACTTAAAAGCACTTGAAGCCCCTCTTCCACCACATAGCTCTCCATGCAAAAAGAACAAACAATAAACTGACGGCCAAAGACATGCTGGTGATTTTGAAGTACCGGTCCATACACTGCCCGCCAGAACCGGCACACTTGTCCATTTGACTTCCGTGCAATAGTGAAAACGTAATGCTTCCAATAGCAGGGGCCACCATAAATGAGCCCCACGTAGAGCCCATCAAGTCCACTCCCCAGATCGACGCAATCACCGTGGGATACGCTGTAAACAAGCCACCGTAACTGATTCCTGTCATCACCGAAACCACATTGAAAGGCATACCGTACTTGATACCGATCTGGCCAACAGCACCCACGGCTGCAAGAACCACTATGATCCACACCTTACAGACGGGAAGAGTTCTTTTCGGATCGCTGATCCAATCGGCCATGATCCCAATCAAAAGTCGGATGCACGTGGACAGAGCAGCCAATAAAGATACTTGGTCGGAGAGTTGCACCAGGCCGTTGGAGGCCGTATCGATGATCAGGCCCAAGTTATTCTGAAAACTCTCAAGGGGCCCCAAACAGAAAAATAAACTCACGAGTAGAAGCCATGCAGATTTATCCTTCAAGAACTGCATATACCGTTGGCGATGATTAGGAGGCTCAATATTGGATCTTTGGGGTAATAAAAAGTGGTCGTCATCTTCAGCTTCACAGAGAAGCGGTTCAGTTTCCCCGAAAATGACATCCTGCTCTATCGTCACAATAGAGTTGGACACAAGGTTGAGCGCCCCCACAAAGAGGTAGAGCACCAGGAAAAACAGAAATACCTTGTATAAGTCAAGGGTACCGTTCAGATCATGGAAGTAGGGGAATTTCATGAGCTGGGCGCCTATCAAGGACGATAACCCATAGCAACTCACGGGTAAGGAGATGGCAAGGCTCTTTTTGTTGGGGTATATTCTAGCACAGGTCAAAAGACTGGAGAAATAGAGCGAGCTGGTGGCAAGCCCTATGAAACAGAAACTGACGGCCAAAATAGCAACACTACGGGGCAGTAACAGCACATAATCCTCCAGATGGGCCAGGGTATTGACTAGGGCAGCGTTGAGGGCGTATGCAGGACAGAATGCCCAAATCGAGATCAAGGAAAGTAATGCTGGCCCATAACAATCGGCCAAGTATCCCAACACGGGCAAGCACAAGTACATGCCCACGGCAGAAAGCGATACGATCATATTGATCTCTGTATACGAAAGCCCCACTGATTTGTGAAGGGCCAGCGAAAAAAGCGAAAAGAGCATGATGGACCCCAGCGAAAGGCAACTCACTAGCGCTATGGCAAAGGCAAACTTCTTAAGGTGTTTGAGGTCATACCGGGACGCAAGGTAGTGTTTAATCCGCACACTAAGCCGGTGCACAGGTGGTTTCATCTGGGATTATGTTGTGGCAGATTATGGGGTGGCAGATTATGGTATAGAATGCCAATACGGGAATATAATATGGAGTATGCCGATATGAATCAAGGGTAGCTAGTATGAGCAAGGGATAGCTATATCAGTAGCTAGTATTAGCCAGTATGAGCAAGTGGTAGCTAGAATGTGTAGCTAAAAAAAAGGGGTAGCAGAAAATGGTTGTAATTATGAGACGTGGGCCTGAGGGTTTATATACATAGATATGGGTATTTTTATGTATGAGTAATGGTGCCGCGCAGTGCAGTCGTAGTCGCAGTGCAGTCGCAGTCGCAGTGGAGAATCAGAATCGCAGTTGCACACCTTGTCTTGGTCTGACCCCAACTCGCGCATTCATATGGCCGTGATACGGCGTTTGCAATGGCCATTGATGGGATCGGACTTCGTAGGCTTCAACTTGACTCTATATGCAGTTTCCTACGTATAGTGACTCTAACAAGACTATTAGTATACTAGAAGTTCACAGATTCATTGTTTTACCCTCACTCTATTCTTGGCTGAGCCATGCTCTATACTACACTATTACATTTAAGTACGACACTATTAAATCTAAGTACGACACTAATAAATCTATATACTCCAGTATTATATGTATCTAAGTACTATACTATACTAGACCATTATTACCTAGTACATAGTTTCTATTAGTACACAATTTCCCGAAGTGCTTGGTACTTAGTGCGCAGTACCCAATACTTGGTACCTAGTGCCTAAAACCTAGTGCCTACTTACAGTAGTATAGATTAGTAAACATTCATGTTGTAGTATAATGTAAAGCACGACTCGCGCTACATTACAGTAAACTGAATTCGAAAGGATAGTGGTATGATAGAACGGGATGGAGTGACTGGGGCAGGTCCGGGAAATTACCTCTTTGGGCAATTCCCGATCGGCCGATCGGTTTTTTTATTCTACTAAAAAAAAGTTGGATTCAGACAAGTACAGCTCACAGATGCTTAACGGATCTTAGGGATATATATTTCTATTTATATAGAATTCGGAAACTCGAAAATATATTGTGGTGGACAAAAAAATACCCTCGGAATTAAACACCTAGTCACGTGACACTCACATGTATACACCATATATCTTCAGAACCTCCTCAACAGCGATCTTCATAATACCTCAAGTTCACAGTTTACAGGTGGGAAATGGGGTTTGACGGTCAGATTGTGGTGATATTTAATGTATAGGAGTGTATATAAGATCCATGAACTGCATACAACTCGGAAATAACAAAATCTCGGGGAGTTTTTCATTATTACCCGTTTGAATTACCAAAAGTTTTCCCAAGAAATTGACCAGAAAATACAAAGGTAGTAATATACTCAGAGGAACTTCTTACACAATACAACAAGCTTTTTTATGTAAACAATCATGCATACAAGCCCGAAACTCAAAATCACGTGTTATAAACTTTATACTTCAAGTATCCCGTCAAGTCCTCCACCCTCCCGGAACACATTCAATAGTTCCAAATTCAATTTACAGTTTTGATCATATCTATTCATCGATTTATTCATTAGAACTTTTATTCGTTTAAAGGTAGCCCAAGAAACGGTCGACCTCGCCCTTGGATCCCAACCAGATGCCAGACTTCTCGTGGATTCCCTTAGGCAAAATGTCCAAGATCCTCTCACCTTTATCGTTGACTGCAGCACCGCCCGCCTGCTCAAGCAACATGGCCATGGGGAAGCATTCGTACAATACCCGCAATTTCCCGTTCTTCAGCTTAGAGTCCGCAGGGTATGCAAAGATACCTCCATACAACAAGGTCCGGTGGATGTCGGCCACCATGGAACCGATATAACGGGCCGAGTAAGGTTTGCCGCCCAAACTGCCTTGCGGTTTCTTCAAGTCCTCAATGTACTTCTTGTGGCTTTCGGGCCAGTAGTAAGAGTTACCCTCGTTGACAGAGTAAATGGCCCTGAACTTGGGGATCTTCAAGTCGGGCTGGGTCAAGATAAATTCACCCAATTGGGTATCCAAGGTGAAACCGTGCACACCTCTTCCCGTAGTCAACATAAGGTGAGCCGAGGCTCCATACATGGTATAACCAGCAGCAACCATATCAGAACCCTTTCTCAACACATCATGGATGGAGCCCTTCAGGTCATCCTTCAACTTGTACACGCCAAAAATGGTACCCACCGAAACACCAGCGTCGATATTGGAGGAACCATCAATTGGGTCTGTGCACACGGCATACCTGCCTCCTCCTTCAAACACAATGAGGTCCTCTTGTTCCTCGGAAACAAGCACCTTAACGTTACCACTGGATTTCATGGCATTGATGAAGATCTCGTCTCCAATGACATCCAACTTTTTCTGCACATCACCAGTGGAGTTTGCGGTTCCAGAAATGCCAATAAGATTGACCAATTCTGCTCTTCTAATGTTATGGGCAATAAACTTGAAGGCAAATTGAAGACTGTTCAATAAAAGCGACAATTCACCGGTGGCGTTAGGTGCATGTTTCTGTTGTTCTTGGAGAATGAACCGGGTCAACGTGACAATGTCGGTATCGACATTCATTTGCTGCGACACTGATTGCGACATGGTAATCTAGGCTATAAGTAGAAGGGTTGATCAAGTAGTAAAGATCAAATTTGATTGTAGATCAGGAATGATATTAAGTATCCAAATGGGACAGATCACGTGTCAGTAAAAAAAAGGAAAATTGACAATTTTGTGAGTTATTTCAGTTCACGACGTCAATAGTCAATAGTCAATAGTCAATCGTAATTGTAACCGAAATCGTAATCGTCAGTCGTTAATCGTTAATCGTAATCGTTGCTCGTTAATAGTTCCACCTTAATGTAAAATGATAACCTGTAATTCACGATAATTCACGTTGATGTGATATTGTGTGTTAATGATTCAATGGTGGCGTTGACACAGAAGGTCAGTAGTCGGTATTGTTAAAAGAAAAAAAAAGACCACAAAAAAAACCTGGGTTTCAAATAATAGACCTCGGGAAAAGTAGAGGGAGCTTACCCCAGAATTTATAGCTACGCCGATCCAAGTGCGAGTGCGTGCGCAGTGCCACATGCCAGCACCCGGTATCCCGCGTCTGCCCGGGTTGTGGGGGAAGTCGGTGCGGGTGAAAGGATGGGGCTTCGCCTCCAAACCCCGGGTCAATTACCCATATTGCCCCTCCATGCGTATTCGTCCATGCGCACTCGTCCCATTCTGCATCCTCATCCATCCGTATCCAATTCCGTATTAGTAATTAATGTTTCAGTCAATTTTTGTTCTGTATTAGTAAATTGTGTCAGATTAGTTTCAGAAAGGAGAGAGAACAGTTTTAGAACAGTTTTGGAACAGCTTTACAAGTGATCCAGATGTGATTCAGATGTGATTCACATTTGTTTCATTGTCTTTTTGGTCCACGTTTCCTATTCCAGGATTCCCAGTATTTTCTTCGCCATATTATTTTCACCCATTCCTATCTTAATTTCACTTATTTTCAGCACACCATTTTTCCCACCGCATAAACAATTGTTCATGTCAGTTTCATGTTTGCTTCTGTGGTTTCATGTCAGTTTCATGTTTGCTTCGTTTCGTGTTCTCTGATGTAATTGCTATTCTGTATTGATTACGTATGACGTAAGCTGGAATGGAATAGTCTTGTTGTGCTGTGCTGATGGTTGCTAGAGAGTGTACGGTGGCTGGCCGCACTGAGTGTTCCTAACACTTTGCGTCGTCGGCACTATACCTACGATGCACCATGACAGCTCTCACGCATCCATTCCGCACCCACCAATACCAACCAAAAAAAGGGTATTCAAAAAGGGTATACGAAAAAGGGACTAGAGAGAGGGACACGAAGGGGATTTATATACATTTATATAGAGGGGTATAGGGGTGATGCACGGCTTTGCATACGGCTTTGTGCACTTGTTTGCAGATGGCTTTGTGTATGGAATTATAAAGGGTGGATTTATAGAGGGTGGAGGTATGGAGGTGGACGGACATTGAGCGGTGTACGTCACTGAGAAGGTGAGTGGTGGATTGTGAGCACTGACACTGAGCACTGAGCACCGAGCACTGATACTGACACTGAGCACTGGGACTAGGCACCATTACGCATTCATACATATTGACACCCCTTTTTTTTAATTTCTAGATCATTCGGAAAATCTGACATTCCAACACAGTTGCTAGATTACTTTAAATTCGGATTAAACAGGACAATCCCGGATTATTTCGGATTATTTCGGATTATCTGGACAATTACTACGCAGGGCACAAAACATGCCTATGCATTTTGAGTCCATTTCTAGAGTATTCTTATTTGTAGATTTTCTGGAACTGCCAGATTCTGAAAATGAAAATATATCTGCAGTAGTTCTAAAGTAGTTAAGATGAATCTCTAGACAATAAAGTGTTTCCAGACACTTACCCAAAAGTTTCTGGTATACTTCCAGTTACTGATGGACATTGCTGGACACTGAACATTTTCTGATGAATTTCCATACTGAGATCGACAATTTCCATCTCTTTGTCAACTCCAGACGATTTCTGGATTTGTGGATTTCTGACAATTTCTGACTATTTAGACAAGTTGTAGACACTTCAAACAATCAGTCACTGCCTTTTCTGGTAAAACCCTGGACAGTTTTAGACATCACTTCTGGCAAAAAACCTGGACAGTTTTAGACATCCTTTCTGGTAAAAAACCCGGATATTTTCTAAACGCCTCTAGACAATTCAACCATCTCTCGACAACTTGAACATTGGGATTATTCTAGAAATATAAGACAGCTTCTAGACTAACATCTCCATCTCTACCATCTCTGGAAACCCAATCTTCGATTTCCATTTGCCACCCTTTGACTACGTATTCGTCTTCAACTTAAACTCTCGACGTTTTGACTTCAACTTTCCGCGTTTTGACTCCTTTGAATCAAAGGAGTCGTCAAGGAGTCATCAAAATGGCCTCCGGGGTTTCACACTGGTTCGGTTCAACTCATGCAAAAGGTTAAACCCATCGTCGTCCGAGCCCTTCTTACTACCACCCGAAGAAGTGTTCCATGCCGACGCAGACTCAAGCAGGCGGTACACTACGGTATTCTCGTTGCCCTTATCGTGGCGAGCCTCGGCCATGTCCCGCTCAAAACGACCATGGAGAAACTGGAGCACTTCCGTTTGGTTGTAAGTCTCTCTAGAGTCGTCTCTGAAGCCATTGGAGTCGGGGTTTTTCTTTTGTTTAGCCATGGCCCCGTGTTTTTCGCCAGCTCTTTCAGATTCACTATTTTCAGGGGTTCCATTCTTTTCACCGTTCTCGGGCGTTTGGCCCTTTTCTCCCTTCTCTCTAAGTTCCTTTTCATTGTGTTCTTTTTCACCACGCTCTTTTTCACCTCCAGACCTTTGGTTTTCAGAGGGTGTTCCACCTCGTTCATACTTTTCTCCGGTTCTCTTTTGTTCGCTGGCCGTGTTTGCCCCATGGCTGACCAGACCGCCGATGGCCAGGCCGGGCTTGGGGTTTCTCAGGAGTTTGGCCGCCCAGTCTGACATGGTGCTGAGAGGACTGAGTGTGGAGGACGCATGCGCATGTAGGAGCGCACAGAAAACAGGCCAAAAATGGGCCAAAAACAGGCCAAAAAAAAGCCAAAGACAGGCCGAAAACAGACCAGAAAGAGTGCGGAGTCTAAGTAGTGAATGGTCAAAGAGTCTAGGATTCTAAGAAGTGGAATAAAAAAGAAGAATCTAATTAGTAAAATTGTGGAATTGTGGAATTGTGGAATTGTGGAATTGTGGAACTACCACCATGAACCTCTTCCCTCCATGGACATACATTTATAGTACGCGTTAGATTCTTATTACATCAGGTACTCTGTTTAGTATGTTCATTCGCCGATGATTCCTTGAAAGAAGGAATCTGAACTGCTATATAAATGATCAAGTGAAGGGAAGACTGAGTAGAAGACTGCGTAGAAGACTGAGTAGAAGACTGAGTAGAAGACTGAGCAGAAGGCTGAGTAGAAGGCCTTAACAATTGTCATTGTCAGTATCAGATGGAGAGACAAAACCTCAATAGCCAGAGCACTATCTATGATGGATCTGACAATGACCATATGTATAGTCTGAGTTGGTTGAGTTAGTTGAGTTAGTTGAGTTAGTTGAGTTAGTTGAGTTAGTTGATTATGATTAGTATGATTAGTATGGGTATATTATATAGCCTTGGGTTTATACATGGACACTAGACTCCATATTATTCGAGGCCTTAGTTACGTACAGTACTGGTTTTACTGGTGTTTTACGGCACTGAAGGAGAAGTTACAGTACCAATAGTGAGTCCTGGAGAAGGTACATACTATTCCAATGGCACTCCTAATACACCCCTAAGATTCTCGAAGGGTATTACAGTGCCCACAATATTACATCACTAAAGGATTTCAGTCAGTTTCCCTCGATATCCTTGCACAGGCTCCAGAACGCCTTGAAATACTAATCATACCCAGCATAATAGTCAATACAACAATAGTAATAAAAATGATTAGTGTTGTTAGATTCTTGTTGGATCTGACAGTGTAGTAATAAAATGATGAGTGTAGTAATAGTAATAAAATGATTAGTGTAGTAATAAAATGATTAGTATAGTAATAGTAATGGTGTCTGATACTCATTGTAGTTTTATTAATTGCAATCGTAATTGTAATAGGTCAATTTTACCGTGATCTAGTTCGTTTACAGCTAGTCCACTTAGTCCCATCTAGATTGAGGTCTAACTCTTACTACTTCTACTACTTCTATTCAATGTACTGCTCTACTCACCACTTCATATTCTACGTTGTGTAAATCACCCTTGTTTACTTATACTCCACGTACTACTCTACTACTCTAATACATATTTTTACCTATTGGTGAGACCTTTGGTATTACCTCACTTTGGTTGACCTATTATGATCCACATGATCCACCTATAGTACCTCTGTAGTACCTCTGTAGTACCTCTGTAGTACCTCTGTAGTACCTCTGTAGTACCTCTCTAGTACCAGACCTATCACTTTGGTGTTACTTGATTCTACTTGATGTTACTTTATATTACCTGGTTATACCTGATGTATAGTTGACCTATTACCTGACCTATCACCTTGAAGTTACTATAGGGTTATCTGACCTATTGCCTAGGATAATTTTTTACTTGACCCAATACCTCCCAAACACTTGTATAACTGTTCCGTACTGAGTACACATCTATACTCCACACTCTACACCCTCACACTACACTACTGCACTCATTATACGCTCACTCTACTCTTCTGACATTAACACTATACTCTACACCTCACTCTACACCCATGCACCGTTGTCCACCATTACAGTCCTCAGTCCTCAGTCCTCAGTCCTCAGTCCTCAGTCCTCAGTCCTCAGTCCTCAGTCCTCAGTCCTCAGTCCCCAGTCCCTTAACCCCCCTCACTTACACTACCTACTCACTTACCTACTCACTCTATACCCTACACCATACACCCTTCGCTCACTCCACTTCACTTCACTTCCCAGTCCTAATTGACTACTACTTTTCCTACCCCTTCAATCCCCACACTCTCTTAACAATTTCTTATTTTTTAATTATCAATTATTACTTAGTATTCAGTTCCATTCTAGTATATACTCTATTTTTTTTTATCCCATGCTTTTTTTTTCTATCCCATCTTTTTTTCTTTCTATTCATTTCTATCCCTTTTTTGTGCTAAGCCATGGGTGCTAGCACTGCCCGAGGTTTGACCGCAATCTGGGACGGTCACGTGGGGATATGGCCACGTCAACACACGCAGCACTTTTCATGTTTTTTCTCCACCCTCACGCTAGCGTTTACACCAGCGCTCACTTTCTTATCTAGCACCCACCATGAGTTTTCGTTTGTTAGATCTAGTTAAGCCTTTCGAGCCGTTGGTTCCGGAGGTCATTGCCCCGGAACGGAAAGTGCCTTTCAACCAGCGTGTCATGTGGACCGGTGTGGCCTTATTGATTTTCCTTGTCATGTCCGAGATCCCGCTCTATGGCATTGTGTCGTCTGATGGCTCGGACCCGATTCTCTGGCTTAGAATGATGTTGGCTTCTAATAGGGGTACGTTGATGGAGCTTGGTATCACCCCAATTGTGTCTGCTTCCATGGTGTTCCAGTTGTTGCAGGGTACCAAGTTGATCCACGTGGACATGTCCAAGAAGGAGGACCGTGAGCAATTCCAAACTGCCCAAAAACTCTTTGCTATTATTTTGTCTGTGGGTCAAGCCACCGTTTATGTGTTGACCGGAATGTACGGTCCTCCAAAGTCCTTGGGCATCGGTGTTATTTTGTTGTTGGTGTTGCAATTGGTGTTTGCTGGCATCATTGTCATTTTGTTGGACGAATTGTTGCAGAAGGGTTATGGGCTTGGTTCCGGTATTTCCTTGTTCACTGCCACCAATGTGTGTGAACAGGTGATGTGGAAGGCTTTTGCTCCTACCACCTCTGCTTCCGGTAAGGGTGCCGAGTTCGATGGTGCCGTTGTTGCTATGTTCCACCTTTTGGGCTCCAGAAAGGACAAAAAGAGAGCTCTCCTCGAGGCCTTCTACAGACAAAACTTGCCTAACATGCTCCAGGTGTTCTCCACGGTTCTCGTGTTCTTTGCCGTGGTTTACTTGCAAGGAGTCAGAGTCGACCTTCCAATCTCTTCCGTCAGACAAAGAGGCCCTTACATGTTGTACCCCATCAAGTTGTTCTACACCTCCAACACTCCTATCATGTTGCAATCGGCCTTGTCATCTAACGTGTTCCTCATCTCGCAAATGCTCTTCATGAAGTGGCCTAACAACTTGTTTGTCAAGATTCTTGGTTCTTGGGCTGCCAGAGGTGGTTCCTCCCAATTATATGCCGTCAGCGGTTTGTCATACTACATCCAGCCACCATCTTCGCTCACAGATGCCTTGGTGGACCCAATCAGAACGTTGGTGTACATCACGTTCGTGTTGGGCTCGTGTGCAGTCTTCTCCACCACATGGATCGAAATCAGTGGTACTTCGCCAAGAGACGTGGCCAAGCAGTTCAAGGAGCAAGGCTTGGTCATTGCTGGATACAGAAGCACTAGTGCCTACAAGGAGTTGAAGAAGATCATCCCAACGGCCGCGGCCTTGGGAGGAGTGGCCATCGGAGCCTTGTCGGTGTGCAGTGACATGATCGGAACGTTGGGTAGCGGTACGTCCATTTTGTTGAGTGTCACCACCATCTACGGCTACTACGACTTAGCCGTCAAGGAGGGAGGATTCTCCAAGTCGATTGTGAGTGGTTTTGGTGAGATGTAAGCGGAGCATTCATTAGATACGTTAACCATCAGCGCAGCTACGCAATACTGCAATGTATTGAGATCTTGTAAAAATTTTGACTTAGTACAGTAACTAGTACGACCAAATCCTAACACTAGAATCACTACTTTGCTATATGGTACTAATAACTGTTTATATGGTTATATGCAGTACCATGACATGTATCTAGTAGAATACATATTGTTCAATGGTACAGTATAGCCAAGTACTTCAATGTAATGCCATTGTATAAATATTCAGTTTCCGATGTCTAATAGAAAAATTAAGGGATCTTCTTGTATTTCTTAGTACCCAATATAAGCACCAGTAGTCGTAGTGAGTCGTAGTGAGTCGTAGTAACTAGAATAGTAACCAGTAAAAGCACCAATCTTAAAAAAAGCTGTATAGCGTAATTTGACTTCTTCTGTATACATTATGTGTTTTAATTTTTGCTAGACTACTTCATGAGTGGACCATGAATTGTACCTGCTAATATATTGTACACTGAGTTAATCTCAATATTCCATGATTCAACCATTAGTTTACTAAATTAAAATTATTTATTTATTTTTATATAAATTTATAATTAACGCATTTCACCTTTATTATGACTACCATTTATAATTACACGAATATGACCTTTACTATGAGTATGACTTTGACTATGAGTGACTTCTCTGTATGACTATGAGTAAATGATCATAACTGACTACGAGTAACTATAAGCCTGGAGTATAAGAGTATGGCCATGACCATAAATATAACTATGTCTCTATAAAAAATTAGATCAATATTGTAGATTCGATATGGGCAGGGCACTACTCATATATGTAATATGAAGCTTATTTCGTCTGGTCTAACAATGGTCTTTCCAAAATGCCATCTCCTCAGTCACCATGGTACCAAGCACCAGGGTGGAATGTAATGAGCACGAGGTACCAGGATGGAATGTGAATAGTTTTCCCAGTCGGACTTAGGGGAAAACTGTTAAAATAGGCGACCCTGCTGTCAACTATTTGAGTAGTCAATTACTCCCTCTGAAGAACCATAAGCGAATGAACATAGTAAACAGATTACTTACTTGACGTAACAACTAGAATTTAACTGTACGTATGAACTTCTATAAGGCTATGTAAATAAGTATTCTTTAACTTTGGAAGTGGTCTTTACCTTAGGAAGTAGTATATGAGTTAATAGTGGTAGCTCATAGTCGCTCTGATACCCTGATACTCTGATACCCTGAGATTGAAAAATTGATATACATTTTAGTGCTTGACGTCGATGGATATTTTGGTTATGTACATGCTACTGATTGATATCAACGACCGATGTGATAGTTTTCCATCAGTGATAATATAGATATTATGTAGTGTACTTTTATAATGTAGTGTACTTGTATAATGTAGTGTATAGTTTAGTGTATGTAATATTGTGATATATAGAGTAAGGAGAGTAAAGGAGAGTGATGAATAGTGTAGTTTAAGTAGTGTCTAATAGAGTGTATGTATAGTGTGATATAAAGCTAATCCGAAACAAGTCTATCAGTAAGTAACTCTCACAAATACACTACACATGATAAGAGCAAGAAATTGGTACTACTATACAAATTCTCAAGTATTCTATTCATCGCTGATTAAGCAGGCTACCCCAATAATAAAGAGTAGAGACACGTAGTGTACATAGTCTGTAAATAGCCTACGCCTAGTATATAGGTAGTCTATATAAGTGGTCTGGAAGTCATCAACAAAATCTACTACTCCGCTTTACATACGGATTGGTCTGGTATAGTCTAGCATCTGAAGACACATAGGGACATAGAAATAGAAGGTTAGAAATAGAAGGTTAGTGGTCGTATAGTCATGAAGTTAATGAAGGGTGGTCCATTAACTCTATTATTAAATTAATACTGTAGCACAGTAGTACTCCAGTAGTCTAGGCTAGTTGGTTTTGTCCAGTTCGTCCGTCCTGTTCTATCCTGCCAGTCGTCCATTTAATCTACTTCTGATTATGCACCGGAGGAACCGAACTTCTCGGACCACTTCTCATATTCAATCAAGCCCTCTGTAGAAACCGATGGACGAATGTACTTCAAACTCTCGATAAAGTCCTCGAGCTGAATCGGGCGGATCTCTTCCGTGGGCGTGCTCAAGAGTTTATCGCCCAAAGACCTCAATGGGCCCATGGCACTGTCCTTGGCGAGGAGCGTGATATCACTGCCACTGAATCCCGTGGTCAAGTCCATGAGCGTCTCGAACTGCTCCTCCGAAATCGTGTGCTTCTGGTACGCTAGAAGCTTGGAGATCTGCAATTTGCGGGTTTCCTTTTCGGGCAAAGGAATGTACACACGCTTGGCGAATCTCCGGCGTGCTGCCTCGTCAATTCCCCAAGGCAAGTTGGTGGCTCCCAAGATTAACACTCTGCTGACATCACCATCGGTAGAGTCACGGCCTGCAGCAGCAGACGAGAGTTCGGACCATTGGACGAGAAACTCATTTTTGATGCGCCGCATGCTCTCCACTTCTCCTTCGTTTCTGGTGCCCAACAACGAGTCGATTTCATCAATAAACACAATGGAAGGACTTAGTTTCTTGGCAAGCAAAAATAGTGCTTTCACGAGCTTCTCACTTTCTCCAAGGTACTTCGACGTCAACGACGATGAACTAATAGAAAAGAACGTAGACTTGGACTCTGTGGCCACTGCTCTGGCAAGCATGGTTTTTCCCGTTCCCGGAGGTCCAAAAAGAAGCATTCCTCGAGTGGGTTCTCGTAAACCACGGAAGAGATCCGGCCGTAAGAACGGATACACCACTGCTTCCTTCAAAGAGTTCTTAGCGCTCTCTAGACCCACGATATCGTCCCAATAAACTTCATCTCCTCGTACCACTATATCGTTTAGAATCTGTATTGCCGATAACTCGTCTATACCTTTTATAGACTTGATGAGAGCTGCTTGTTCTTCAGGAGACATATCAGAGGCATTGGTGGAAGCGGATTCCAAGGGTTCAGATTCCTCGGGCTCCTCACTATCGTAATCATCAATGATATTCAAATATGGTGATTTTGCCGAAGGTGGAGATGAAGCTTGTGTTAGTTTTGCAGACAGGGGTTGGGATGGTTTTTTGGCCGTTTTTGGTGCCGCTCTTGATCCCGGCTTCGGAACAGTCTTGTAATTATAAGTGATGTTTGACTTTTTCACCTGTTTCACCTGAGGGGTTTTCCCAGAAACAGTTTTTTCGGGTCTCGGACGCAGAGAGGCCAGGTCTGGACCCAGAGCACGTACAATCCCCGTTTTTTTCGACGCCAGACCGGTTTTCGACCCACTCTTTTGCATGATCCGTGATAAGTCCATCGGTTTAGGCTGGTTATAAGTGTATTTCTTCGTAGCAGGCGTAGATTCCTTGATATTGGACGTCGACTTGGATGCTTGCGGAAGCGAGGGTTTAGGCATGACCTGAGAGGTCTGTGGAGGAGGCAGAGTCTCAGTTTGGTACGATCTCGTCTTGTGTAAGGTCTCTTGAGGCTTTAGCAAAGCAGAACGTTTGGGTGGGACCGGAGGAGGCACTTTTTTCGGGGCAGGAGTGGTTGCAGGATCATCAAGTGAATGGGCAGCCATCCGGTCGTCCAAATCTATAAGGTTGACGGAATGGGCCGAGTCAGTGGTAGTCGTGGACGAATGAGAGCCCACGGAATTGAGTCTCTCCCAATTGGAAGTAGTAAGTTCAGTTTGGTCAAAGTCACCAAAGAGCTCATCATCATAGGCTTTCGCCGTAGAAGCACCAGGCTTGACCCACGACTTGGACGCAGCAGCCTTGATGGTATCCTGGTTTTTCTGAGACATTTGGTAATTGTTACTAGCAGCACTTTGTCTTAGCGACTTGACCATATGTCTCTGAGTGGAATTGCTTCCTAAAGACCGACTGGAGGGGTTATGAGACCGTAAAGACGGCGTGCTGAGTTTATGCAGGTGGATGCCATGCACAGTATGGCCATGAGTACCGTTAGCATGGCCATTTCTGCTATGAACATGTCCATTTTGGGAATTGTGACCATTTTGGGAAGTGGAGTTCACTAGGTCGAGCTGAGCCTTCTTCAACTTTCGTGTTTGCTCATCCAACCGGAGCTGGAGCCGTATAAGATGCTTGACGTTTTCATCTCGGATTGCTCTCAAGTCTGCCATGATTGCAGCTTCCTCAGGACTCATCTTGGTCGTTCTCCGCTCCATATTATCGATCTTATAAAGGAGCAGTGTATGGAGTGACTTCCAGCCACTGAGGGCCTCGGCAAAGTAGCCTTTATCCTCGGACGCCAAGTTCTTAAGCGTCTGTTCGCTGACCTCGTTGTACAAATGCAGGAGTTCATCTAGCAAGTGCCCTGGCGGCGGCTTTCTCCTCAGAAACATAGTGTGGAGCTGGTAGTGGGAAGGTGGTGGTAGAAGGTGGTAGTAGTAGATGGAAGTAGTACCAGTAGTAGAATGTAGTGGTGGAATGTAGTAGTGGAATGTACCAGTAGAGGGTAGTAGTAGAATTAACCAGTAGTGTCTCTGTTGGGCAGAGTGTTTGCACGGTGTGGACTGGCAATGTGTGGTAGACTAGTGTTATCAGGTATGATCGCTCGCATTAGCACCGCGTGTACGGAGGCGCATCAGCCTGCGCGTTCTTGCTGTCTATGAATAGCAGTCTCAGTCGAGTATACAGTCGAAGATTATGTTGAAGACTATGTTGAAGACTATGTTGAAGAACTATGGTTCCAGTCGAAGACTCAATAATAGTATAATAGCATTATGTGTGCCACTCTATCAGAAAATAGTCTTCTATTATTTTGAGAGTCTAATATCCATCACTCTATATATCACTATATATCAGTCTATTCAATACTACAGTCTAATAATCTAATAGTATGAGTCTATCCGTCTGAGTATTAGTCTAATAGTCATAGGCTGTATCATTCTAAGAGTGTAATTATGTATTGGTTTAAAAAGCCTAATACTGTAGTCTAAAAGTCTATTCCCCAGTCTAGTAGTGATACAATCTAAAGTCTATACATCAGTCCAATGATACTCTCTAATAATTTCTAAGAGTCTGGAAGAATAATAGTATGTAAACATCCTAAGGGTCTAATACTACAGACTATTCAGTCTATAGTCTAACACTTCAGCCAGAAGGTCTAGTATGTTATCATTCCAAGAGTCTAAACTATAGTCTAATCTATACACCAGTAGATCTATCAGTCCATACTGCAGTCCAATGAAATTGTTTCAATGATTATTATAAGACTCTAAAATCTATCAGTCTATACTACAGTCTACTAGAGTAGTACAATACACCAGCATCATAACCTGATAGTATAAATCTATCATAATCCAACTGTTGTAGTTTCGACTCAAGGCTCTCGTTATACTTTATCCTTATGCTCTATAAAACAAAACCATATACCAATCATCTGAAACGGTTGCTTCCGTGCTAAGCTTAACTACTATCGCAACAAAGCTCCATCTATAAGAAGAAACTAACCTGTCTCACAGTCTGAACCCAATTCACAATCCAACACTTACAGAACTGCTTTGGTATGATAGGAAGATCAGGTATCGAAGAATAAAAAGCATTTTACTATGGACGCTTGACTGCCACTGGAAACCCATCTTAGCTGTACTACTCATAATATCAGTCGGTCTTGAAGTCGGTCTTGAAGTCAGTCTTGAAGTCAGTCTTTGAGTCAGTCTTTGAGTCAGTCTTTGAGTCAGTCTTTGAGTCAGCCTTTGAGTCAGTCTTTGAGTCAATCTCCCAGAAGTCTAGTAGTAACACTTTATAAGTATAAATCTCTAGACCTGTCTGATCTTCTGCAACCCGGGTAGTTCATAGTTCATGGTTCCACCTCTTACATTGGCATTGTTAGATTGTTTACAGAGCTTTGGTACAGTATACCAGAGACTGTGGTCCAAAGTCAAGTCTACTATCATTCTACACAAGTCAGGCAATATTTCACTGAATACATGCTGCGGCCAGTGTACCGGCCAGCCTAAGGGAATGTCGTGATGTAACGGGAAACGCACGAGTTTCTAACCTCATGAGTATACTAGATAACCACCTTGATCTAACCAAAACCACGCAACCGAAAATACATTGCACGTGCCCCGGTCTCTGGAAGATGTCTGACAATCACCCCCATGAACGGCCTCCCTAACTTAATAGGCGAGGCCAAGAGTGAAAGCTTTCAGCACGAGTGCCGAGCGACGCCCTCCAGAAGCCTGGCCACACACGCATATACGATCAATAAGTGGTGATTTCGGCGGCAACTTTTGATGGAGAAAAGAAGTAGTATGCGAGCGATGCCCGCTTTATATACCTCGCACTTCTTCCGGGTAACCCTTCCATACTTACAGCCCTATCAATAAACCTCTCCCAACCGCCCAATATCACTATTTCCTTTCATATATTTCCTGATTCCACAGGTAATTGACACTGTCTTATTTTTCTGGGTCAATCTCCGGATGGTTACGTGGCCTCTTATTTCATTCTGAGATGGTGCTGGTGTCACCTGATGCAGAATATCTAAACAATGCAGTATAAAGTTTGGCGAAAATAAACGTTTTGAAAGGTCGCTACATTCTTTGAATTTCTAAAAACGTGTCTGAACCAAACCTTCAAATTCCTGAAACGTGTTTGAAACATTAATACTTCTTTCAGTCCTCAGTTCTATTCTACTACACCTCACTCTCGCACCACTACAGCGCTACACTACTACTAACTACCGCTGACTACTACCAACTACTTCTACTACTAACACCAACACCAACGCCAACACCAATTCAAAACCAACACCAACACCAAAAAGAACACCAAAATCAAACACCAACATTAAATACTACCACTACCACTAACTGCTAACTGCTAACTACTAACTTGAGCATGTCTTCAACTAGTATCCATACGATGTTGCTAGTGGGGGTCCAACATATGGTCACGTGTGCGGCATTTTTAATGACCCATTTCATTGGGGCCCTCCAGTGGGGCTCAGAGCATTTCCCCACCGCAACGCGCGTGGTGGAGGGCTTGATGCTCGCATATATGATCTGGCGCAGTTACGTGCGTATCGTCAAGTTCTGGTGGCGGCTCTTGAAGTTTCTTGTGAAGATGTGTGTGTTCTACTTGGCCGTGGTGCTTGTGTTGGGAATGTACATCCGGGGCGCGGAGACGTTTTTAATCAAGGACACGGCCAAGGTGTGGTCGTTGGCCAAGTACGTGTACCAGCGCATGAACGTGGTGCTGGAGGATAGTGGGCCTAGTTATGCGGAGCCCAGGTACTTTGACCCCACGGCCGGTGGAGAGAACCCCATCATGAATGCAGCTTCCTCTTTGTTGTACAAGAACAAGGATACCATTGATGCCATGGAGGAGAAGTTCCATGAGGCCAAGAACCAGGCGGAGGACTATATCAAGGGCGCCAATATGCAAGACGAGATGAAGCCCAAGTTGAAGAATGTTTACGATTTCGCCGCAAACTTGGGGTTGTTCTAGGTTAGTTGATGTTTCAGTTATACGGTTACCATTAAGTAGTAGGACTACTAATCTGAAATAGGAGTACCTTTACTAATTGACTACTAGCATGGACTAGGAATTCCTTCTACTTATTACTACTAATTTGAAATAGGAACCCCTTCTACTTATTGACTACTAGTATGGAGTACTAAGGTTGAGTGATATTGATCAGTGACTATGAACCACCAATTATGAAGTAGTAATATTGACTATTGATAACGAAGGAGCAACGTTGAATTCTTGCAATTGTGAACTCTCATTCACTCATACACCAAGTAGCAGACTACAATGAGAGAAGTCATCAGCATCAACGGTGTACCTGATTATTTTGACTCTAACAACACTCCATTCACTCTCTACTATGTGTATCTACTATATTTGTCTTCATCTACACTCTACGTCGAAGTATAATGTATTGTACGCATGCTGGTGTATCTCTACCTATTACACTACCTACCTCCATCTATGATACACCATCTATGATACACCATCTATGATACACCATCTACGATACACCATCTATGATCACAACTGCTCTTCCACCAAACCTATCCACCACTTACTTTTATAAGTATAAGAGATAGTGGATGGATGGTTCCTGAACTTCCAATTACGAACTAGTATTAGGGCTACTGACGATAAAGTAGCTTTAGTTTAAATAGTTGAAGTATTACTATACTCATGTCCTACTACAATCACCGCTACCATTACTATCTACTAACACGTGCTGTCACCTACCACATTACACTATACGCTACTAAATACTACTACTACTACTACTGTGTACTATTTTTTGATGATTGGTCAAGGAAGGAATCGGGCTACTTATATAGTTGTTAATGCAGTCAACGTAGTCAGTGCAGTTAACGTATTCAGCGAGGTCTACCGGTCGTTGATAGTTGCAGACCTTAGTGGGTGTCTGAAGACTTTAGTGGCGTGTGCCAATCGAACGGTAATCGTAGGCTCAAATACCGAATGGGAAGTGGATGAGCCATATTGGATCTAACAATAATACTGATTTACTTTTCAATCTATCAGTGTCCACTTATTGGAAACTGGTTATTGACAATAGTATTGACCTGACTCACTAGTATCATTGACTAGTATTATGGATCTCTGGTTATAAGGATTAGACTCTGAATCATTGACTGGTAGTATTCACTACTAATATTCACTACTAATATTGACTAGTAAGAAAATGGTGAAACTTGAGAATCTGAAGAATCTGGAGAGACTGTGGAAGTGACTATGGTTTACCCTAAAAAGAATTGTTAAAGAGAAAGCTCATGGAGCTGGAAGATCTCGAACAGCATAAAGCATAAATCCCAGAAGACTGATGATACCAAGGATGATACTGATGCATTGTCTGTGTCAAGACTGACAGTTGGGTTGACAGCCTGGCTGATAGGTACAGACTGATATTACTGATACGGTATGAAACGTAGTCATCAAATTGATCACTACTTGGCACTACACAGAATCACCAAAACCAGTCACCAAAACCAGTCACCAAAGCCAGTCACCATAACCAGTCACCAAACCACACAGTAATTCAATCACGTCGAAGAGTTATAGTGATCCAAGGACATATGGCCTACTGATTATTCACTACTAATATTGACTACCATTTACCAGTAAATACTAATGCCAATAACGTTGTTAGATCCACTGTAGATAGTGTTCTACCGTTTGAGGTATTTTGAGCCTACATTGTCTAATCCTAACAATGACCATTCCATTGTATCACTCCTGTATCATCATTGTACGAGGTACCAGAATGGAATGTGAGGGTTTTTTCCCTTGTTCCTAGCAACAACTAGTTGACTAGGCGACAACAACTAGTTGACTAAGCCAGGCCGCTCATGTTAACCACTAGGAGCAGTAGTGTAGTGTAGTGGTAGTAGTGGTAGTAGTGGTAGTAGTGGTAGCGTAGACTAGTGGTGGAAATAATACTGGTGATATTAGTAGTCCCTGATTTCCCTAGTTATACCTTTTCTGGTGCACTGACTTGTGGAGTTAAGTCTGCATCAACCTTCTGCTCATCCAAACATTGTAACCCATTGTCTTTGATGAGAAAATTGAGGATAAAACAAATGCCAATGAGAGGCACCGTGAAGTAGAAATAATTTTTCAATGCCTTCATGTACATTTTTTTGACAAAGGCCACCTGCGTCGTATCCAACTGACTTATATCCGGAAGAGTATAGATGTGAGCCTTTAAATAGGCCTGGTAGCTCGCAGATAAGGGAGAAGTATTGGAGTTCTTGGCGATTTCCTTAAGTATAGAGTTGGAAATAATGAGAGACGAAATGGCAATCCCCAAAGCTCCTCCAAACGACCGGATCACATTTCTGGTACTTATAACCACGGCCCGTTGCGATTTCCTGGAGTTGGCCTGCGCTGCCACCATACTAGGCTGGAAAATAAACCCAATACCCGTTCCCATAATAAACAAGGCTCCAATAATATATGAGTCGCTGGTTTTTTGGTGGAATTTTAAAGTCATGGCTTGTCCAGTTAACCAGAAAGCAAAGCCCGCAGCCATAATAGGAAAGTAATGGCCTATCAAACTGATAAGGTAACCAGCCACCGTCGACATCATGGATTGTGGAATCACCAAGGGAAAAAGCAAGACTGCCGACCGCATCGGAGAGTCTCCTCGGATAAGCTGGAAGTAGTAAGGCACACTGAACAAGAAGGAGTAGTAGACGATTCCGAAAAGGAACGACGAAAGCATGACCAATGATAATGAGCGGTTCTTGAAGATGGTCAATGGGATCATGGGGAGTTTTGGAATCGTACACTCCACCACGAAAAATGCTAGAAGGAGTATACCTCCCACCACGAACATGGCTATGACCAAGGCACTATTCCAAGCATATGTGGAACCTCCACCACTGATGGGAATAAGAAGGAGAATGAGTGCTGCGGTGGCCAAAAACATCCCCAAGTAGTCTATACTCTTTAGCTTGGCCTTCATGGTGAACACCGACTCCAACTTCTTATTGCCAGGTGTATGCACGAAGAAATATGCCACCAACATAGTGAAAAAAATGATTGGGGGCAAGACTCTGTAGAAGTTTCGCCAAGTGTACTTTTCCGCAAATGAACCCATGATGATTGGGCCCAAAGCATTGCCCATCCCCACAAAAGTTCCAAGAATGCCTTGGTATTTCCCCCTCTGCTTCAAAGTTACCACGTCACTAACAATAACCATGGCTAAGGAAGATATACCTCCGGATCCAATCCCCGCCAAAGCCCTAAACACATAGAATTCGGGGCCAACCGTAGCAAAACCACAGAGAAGGTTGGCCACGGTTAGGAGCGCAAGGCTAAAGATGAGCATCTGTTTCCGGCCGAAAATATCGGCAAAGCGGCCGAAGATCACCTGACACATGGTATTGGCCAATAAAGAAGACGTGCCTGCCCAATTAATTGAGTTCTGAGCCTTCAAGTCCCCTGAGATCTGTGGAAGTGCTACCGTCACTCCAGTCTGGTCGCAGAATGCACAGAACAAGCATAAGCCACATGCAAGAAGACAAGCCACAAGTTTTTTTAGAGGTAAAAGATTTTCATGTGCCACTCCAAGTTTATCTTCAAGCAGTTCCTTTATATTTTGGTCTTTTTGTTTAAGATCTTTTAGATTCTCAAGATCCTCTATATTTCCATGGTCTGCATCTCTATAGTCTTTATTTCCATAGTCTTTATTTCCATAGTCTTTATTTCCATGGTCTTCTTTTGTGAAAAGATCTCCTGTAGAAAAGTCTTTAGAAGGGTCTTTTGTAGAAGAGTCTTTTGTAGAAAAGTTTTCCTTTATGGAAGGTTTTTTTGTAGAAGGGTGTGTGGGCCTGGGAGGGTCCTCTAGACTATGACAGTGCGAGGTTGCATTTTGCAGCAGCAACAGCAGCAGCGATAGAGACGTGCGCGCCGCGGGGCTGGATATGGCGGGATTCATCAAAAAACTCCGAGCACTATCTAGAACACTAGATCACACGACACCAACGCTATATTGAAAAAATGCCAGAATAGCAGAATAGCAGAATAGCCAAATAGCAGAATGTCACAATGTCAGAGTGTCACAATGAAACAATAGCAGAATATCAAAATAGCAGTATATTGTATATTGCAATATATGATAACCAATATTGTGGATAGTCTCTGGATAGTATGAATAGTATGGGATAAGACTACTGGTCCACTAGACACTGGCTGCAGATATTATGGCGGGTAATGATAGATGGATTGGAAGGTTCAGGAGTGTTTCAAATTTGTTTCAGAAGTGTTTCAGTTTCAGATCTGTTTCAGAAGTGTTTCAAGTGTTTCAAGTGGTTGACCAATGGATCAGTTCTGATGACCAAGCAACTTGTGTGTTCAGATTAATTCTGGTAGCTTGGGAGGTGTTGCGCAGACGTGCGGTGTTTTATATCAAAGTCTAATGCACGTCACCTCGGGGCTCGGAGCTCGGGGCTCGGGGTTTTGGTTTTTTCCCGCTTTTTTTCCACCTCGCGCACCCTCCTCCTCCGAGATCCATAGCGGGGTACCCCCGCCATTCTTTATCAAGAGATATCAAGAGCTACCAAGAGCTATATGCAGGGTTCGAAACAATTCTTAATAGATATTGAAAGAATAACGGGGGGATGATAACATTGAGCCCAAAAAAAACAGAAAATATCGGTGGTTATTTTGTTCACTGGTTATGGTTTAGTATGTATTACTATGGTCAGTGTTCGCGAAGATGAGGTGAGATGTGACGTGAGATAAGGTGCTAGGTTTTTCGGTGTTCTACTGTGTTCTACTGTGAGGGCCCAAGGTCTCTAGAACTAGACCCAATGAATAATCTCTGGTAGTAATGAGACTTTTTTGATTTCTCCTAAGAGATATATAATTTAATAAGACTGGATATTTCTTTTTTTTAATTGGGCATTGTTCGGAAAAAAGCGGAACTATTGAAAGGGGTTATGAGCCTTGCGCCTCGATACTACGGCTGAGCATCAACATATTCAATACTCTCTACATTGATTGTATAGGATCAAGGACCGTCTCACTCTACCATAATACACAGTACCAATACCATATGAACAGATAGTAAGTTAAGGGAAGCATCTGACCATATATGGAAAGACGTAATTGCGTGATCTGAGGATAATTCTTAATTAAAAGGTCATGTAATGAAAGAACTTGGTCTGATGAACAATGAACTGACCAATGATCATTCGAATGTATGATCACAAACTACATGAATTATTTATATCAGCAAAGTTTTGATGATTTGAATTGATTATCAGAGTAAATGGTATGGTCATGGCTTATGTTCAATATGTTTCACTTGATTACTACTCACTAAGCTTCACTATAATTCAGTCAGACTCTAGCCAAAACTATTACCATAGTATACTATACTAAAGTGGCTCTACTCTCTTTTCGATACTCTTCTACACTACACTACACACTCGATGTAGTTTCACCATACTATATTATACATGATCTTTTATGGACTACACTGACCTCTATTAAACAATGTTGTGTATTGGTTCTCAAATGGAGGATCTCTAGATCCTGAGGTTAGCTTATGATTCCAGAGATCATCACAGGAATTGATTCCTTCACCATATGAAGATACTCATCACCTAAGAGTTCCCGTTTTCAACATCTTGTTCTAGTGAATCACTTAATCTTAAACCAGTGATATCACTCAGTGTTGTTTCTGGGTTAAACTCCCCATCTTTAAAGTCTCTCTCGTCTCTTTCCTCCTCCTTGTCCTTTTCTGCTTCAGAATGGCTTTCTTTTGAAACTCCTTCTCCATGGACATCTATAGAAGCACCATCAATTCAGACACCCCTACTTTTTCTTTTTCCTTTCAGTAGTACTTCGTCTGGGAGTACCCAGGTCTGATTATTATTCTTATTCTTATTCTTATTGTTGGTCTCTTTAGAGTATTGTTCAGCTGTAGTGTTCTAGTGATGTGGCAGTATTTGGTCTTATTTATGAGTTTATTCTTCTTCTTGAGGTAGTAGTGTTTAGTCTTGTAGCTCTTAGCCAACACTAAAGTGTTGTATAGTCTGGTTCAGTCCAGTTATCTTGATCTAGTCCTAAGTAGTTCTACAGCAGTACTTATTCCTGGGTTCCTAAGGTTTGTAGTCAAGTCTTGTAGTACTGTAGTAACTTGTTTGTCAAGTTTGTTCAAGTTTGTAGTAGTTGTTAGTCTTGGTGTTTCAGTAAATTAAGTCCTGTAGTACTTGGTCATGGTACTTAGTCTTGAGTAGTTTCTGGCCCGTCAAATGTGGTTCTTAGGCAATATCAAGGTGTTTAGTGGTCTCTTGGTTTGAAGTATTCCAAAGTCCAGTTCTTATCTTGTTTAGCATATTCTCTATATCCACAGGTATACCTACAGTTATATCCACAGGTATATCCATACTATGTCTGTGGTACCACTCTACTTCATGCTCTGGACGTATATAAAGAGCAGATCATTTGTGAGCAGTTTATCTCCCAGTGCTCCACTATACTTAGCCCTTTTCCTAGTCTTCCTATACTTCCCCTTATTTCTAGTCTTCTTCGTCTTATTCCCAGTCCCCCCCCCCTTGGTCTTCAAGGTTTAGTAGTACTTCTTCTGAAGCTTATTGTTAGGGTTTCAATAATACTAGTTCGTTGTTGTAGCCCAAGTTTACAGCCTTAGTTGACCCAGCCTTGGTAGCAACACCCACAATCCATCACCTCGTTGCCATCACCTCATAGCAGTCCATGGTAGTATCCATAGCAGTACACATTATACTGCCCATAGGCATCATGATAGTTCTTGGTAGTTCTTGGTAGTATACATAGATCTCATAGATCTGATAGACTTATAGACTTATAGACTTATAGACTTATAGACTTATAGACTTATAGACTTATAGTACACATGGTGATACTCACGGTAGTAGTGTTGGATCTTGCATATCCAACAAGTAGGTCCCCTAGATTGCTTTACTGATCAGAGTAGACCCTCATGCTGTAGTGCGTCTGCACGATCTACGATCTCATCCATTGGGCGTTTTCAATTGAGCAAGAGTTGTAGTAGCACGCGCACACCAAAACCCAGTCCACACTCACCTCACTATTCTCTCCGCATCCCTATTCACCACTGTGTATTCCTTCATCACGCTCATTAATTAGTACGCAGTAATTACTATACACCCACAATAATTAACATACTGCAACAATTAACATACCCACATTAACTCACTACAATAATTAACTCACTACAATAATTAACATACTACAATACACTGCTAACAATACACTGCTAACAATACACTGCTAAGAATACATTGCTAACAAGTCATATGAGTACAAGATTATTACTACTAAGCAGTATCTGTGTAGTAGTAGTAGTAGTAGTAGTAGAGATAGAGGTGATGATGGTGGTCATGGTGGTGGGGGCGGTTTCTGTAACACTACTTCTTATGTATCAGTGCTTCTTATGTATCAGTACCTAATAAACCATTTTATGCAGTGACATGGACTAATTTTTTCCTATTGTCTTGTTATTGTTTGATAACCTCGAATAGACTTTCCAGGCCGCGCACGACTCACATATTGCACAATGGCCTCAGCCTTAAGTCCCGGCTACCACAAAGCTCAGCCGCAATGGTCAAGGACACGACGTACTATGAAATCCTAGGTGTCCATGTGGAGGCCTCGGAGGTGGAGTTAAAGAAAGCCTACCGGAAAAGAGCCATTCAACTTCACCCAGACAAGAACGGTAACGATCCCGAGGCTGCTGCCAAGTTCCAGGAGCTCGGCGAAGCCTACGGTATCTTATCAAACGCTGAACTCAGAGCCGTATACGATGAGCTTGGAGTACAGGGTATGAAGGAGAGGAACGGACCCGATGCCCAGGCCGATATTGATCCTCAAGATTTCTTCAAGATGATTTTTGGCGGCGATAGTTTCCTTGACTGGATCGGGGAATTGTCCCTTTTCTCGGATATCACGGAAACCGCCGAGGTTTTGGGCGAAACCGACGATGATCCCGAAAAGCCCCTGCTTTCTACAGAAGTTGCCACCAAGAACAACTCCGAAAAGCCTCTGGTGGCTACAGCTGGAGGCTCCAAGAGCGACTCGTCTGTGCAGGTTGGGGAGGGCAATTCCGAAACAAGATACACTGATCTCCAGAATGAGTTGAATGCTAAGAAGAAACATGTCAAGCTCACCAAGGAAAGAAGACAGAAACTCGCTGAAATGCAGGAGAAGTCCAAGCAGGCCAAGCAGGAGCGTGTGGATAAGTTGGTGACCAACTTGCTCCGCCGTATCGAAAGCTACCAGAGCTGTAAGACCCCCGAGGCCTTGAACCAGTACAAGTCTAAACTCCAAGTGGAATTAGAGGACTTGAAGATCGAGTCCTTTGGTATCCAGCTTTTGCATTTGATTGGAAAGATCTACGTGACTCAGGGTAATGCCACGATCCTGGCCGCCAAGACCTTTGGTGTTTCCAAACTCTACACCAGCGTGAAGTCCAAGAGTGAACGAGTTAAGGGTGGGTTTCTGATTTTAAAGAGTGCCATTGATGCCCAGGCTTCTGCAGAAGAGATGTTGAAGCAGCAAGCTGCTCTTGAACAAACCGGTGCTGAATTTACGGAACAGGACAGGTACCAGCAGATGGAGGCCGAGAGAGTGATCACAGGCAAGTTCCTTGCCACTGCATGGGCATCCACTCAGTTCGAAGTCAATGGGGTTTTGGCCAAGGTCACACATAAGCTTCTCAACGACAAGGCGTTGAGCAAGAAGGAACGAGTATCGCGGGCCGAAGCCGTGGTGTTTATTGGAAAGGAACTCCTTGCTACAAAGCGGTCCAAGGAGGAAGATGAGGACGCGCGGATCTTCGAGGAGATGATGGCCGATGCCAGCACCAAGAAGTCCAAGAACAAGACCAAGAAGATGTCGCAACAAGACATAGAAGAGTATCTCGCCAAGGTGGAGGCCGACGAAAATGCCTAGGCAGAAAAAATCCCAAGGGTAAATGAAGGTGAGATTGAAGAAGGTTTGAAAAGTGAAAAAGAGTGAACATCTGAATAAGTGAGGAATATACTACCATACAGATTTGGCTCTGAGCTACTCACGCCAAAAAAGCCTCTCCCTCCCTCAATTCCCATCCCTCCCTCTACTCTATACTCTACGCTCTCTCTACTAATTACCTAATATCTCTACTTTCTTTCCTTTACTGTCTTTCGCACCCACAGTGAGTGCGCGCTCGCTCAGCGTAGACTCTTCATATACCGCACCTCCATCTTCTCGCCACTTCCTCCTCACTACTTCCCCACCACTCCCCCATTACTTCTCCATTACTTCCCCAATACTTCCCCAGCATGAGTCCCAGCACCAAGCAGATCCTCACCGTTTACAGAAACCTTTTGGCCACGGCTCGCAAGTTCGATAACTACAACTTCAGGGAGTACTCGCTCAGAAAGGTGCATGACTCGTTCAAGCAGAATAAGAACGTCAGTGACAAGGAGCAAATCACCACGCTTTACAACCAGGCCATGGACCAACTAGCCTTGTTGAACAGACAAACCACCATCTCGCAGATGTTCACTTTTGATAAGCTTGTGGTCGAGCCTTTGAAGAAGATGCAGTAAGTGGAGACTAGGTTAGGTCAGGTCTAGGTCAGATATAGAATAGGTCAGGTCCAGCTCTAGCAGCTGTAGGCTTGGAAAGTTCCTAGTTTTGGTATAGCTCTGGCTCTGGCTCTGGCTGTATATTTAAATTTGAAAGACCTAGGACGGGCCTCTGGTGAAGCTCTGCAGTTATACATAGGAATACGAGACAGTGTGTGTGTGTGTGATAGAGTGATAGAGTGATAGATTGATAGAGTGGTATCATAGTTTGGTATTGTATAACAGTATGACAGAATGTGAATCTACTATGACAGTGTGAATAGATTGGGAAGAGTGTGAAAGGCAGAATGTGAATTGATAGCGTACCGGATATGAAGGAGTGAAAGAGTATGAAGAATGGCCTTGAACAGGATATGACATAGAATATAGATAAGATTATCAACAGTGAGTATGAAAGAATAGAACAGATGTCAGCAGCGGTTCTAAAGCTGAGTATGAAGCAGTACTGACTTGCAGTATTGACTTTAGTGAATATGAAGGAGTGGGTATGAAGGAGTGGGTACGAAGGAGTTTAGAACGTATGGAACTGAATGCCTCAGAGACCTAGAACAGTAGAATTATGGAATAGACGGTAAGACACACTATGAAAGGTGAGTATAACAAAGAGTATGGATCAGAGCATGAGAAAGACTCCAATGCAATTAGAGTGTATGGAACAGAGTATAAAGAGTATGAACTCACTAAGAGTGAGTACTACCAGTGAGTATACGAGTAAGAAGTATGAACAGTAAGGAGTACAAACGTGATTAGTAGTATCAATTCTAGTAAGTTGGTCTACTTATAACAGTATTGTTGTGAATCAGATGTTGGAAAACAGCAATCAAGAGCGCGCTACTAGCCCACGGCTTGCGGGGTAGCAAGCAATCAGTTTTCGCAGCAATCAATTGTAG
>NLAW01002086.1:0-19116 GCA_002370915.1 Metschnikowia lochheadii | reverse complement strand
TTGAGGGTCTTAAAGTGGGTGGGTTTGGCCCCATGATGGATTAAAGGAAATTAATCCAGATACTCAATTAAGTATTGATATAAGTGATTGAGTTGATTGGGTATTTAATTGATAGGATTATCAGGGTTGATGATTGGTTGAATTGAATGAATTCAATGTAATTTCCGGGTAGGTTTTTTAATAATATTTAATACCAAGATAGTTTTTGTTGATATTGTAGGAGGATGAAAAAGTGGTAGTACAAGAAACCGGCTCACATACATCTGTGAGCAGAAGTACAGAACCCAGCACCGGTCGCAATTTACGATTCACGTGCCTCGCCAAACTGAGCACCACTTTGCCGAAAAAGTCAAGCATATTGATAATACTATATACTAAGACAGCCTCCGGAATACTTAGAGGTTTATTTACTTTGACTCTCAAATAATATATAAAAACGGTATGTTCCATGGCACCCCCTTATTCATGTCAGTTTCAGCACATACATGAGGAAATCTGAGTCAACAATTCTCCATTCTTCAAATTGAAATATTGCTGTTTTCTTAAACTACAAGACCTATGAGAGAGAAAGCTCACAAAATTGGAGCATAGATTCAAACGAGAACCGACGGGCCTTTCATTGGGTCTCAGAGCAAGAAGGCACTTTGCGCGCACTGCGTATAAATTATCCAATACTTTTTCGGCCGCGAGATCGTGTGCTATTTTTGAGAAATGACCAATAAATATTGACCCTCTCCAACGCTAGTACACTGATTATTGCCGTTTTTTTTTGTGAAAATTCTCTCTCAATAAAAGTATTTCTTTAAAAGTTCGCGGGCTTCTTGGCTATACATTAAGTGCATTCGATGCAGTGTAAGGCTATGTGATGAAATGTGGCTGCGAAATGGTGGTCGCATTAAGCGTTGATTTGTGATCTCTGGGCATGAAGTTGGAGGAGGCAAGCCAATCGCTGTATTAAAGTTTGATTATAAAATAATACTAGGCTCTAAAACTTCTTTGAATAATGCTCGTGACGAATTTTTCCATATAATATAGTTCTGGTTTTCTACTTTCGCTCTATTCTTTTCTTATCAAGGTCACGTGCTTCAGCACTAGTATATTCGAATTTTGGTGCGACCAGTGTACATTGGTAAATGGATGTGGTAACATTATTTGACATCCCGTTAACATATACTGCAATGTATCTAATTATTTACTATTTATTAAATTTATTAACTGCCTATACTTATAGTGAAAAGTTATTTTATCTACTTTGACTACTATCATTGTAATCTAGGCTCTTTAGTTGCTTCTACTCACTCATATAATGAAGTCATTGAATATAGTATTGTCAGAACTATTATATTAGTTTTGGGAATTGAATTTTGAAGATTGAATTTTAGAGTGGTACTAGTCTGAATGCAGTCTGAATCAACCATCTCCAGATACCTTAGATCCTCGTCGAATGGCATGTAGTTGGGGAATCGCTCGATGTGTCTGTGTCATCCTACTTATTAAAATTCACCCACTGAAATTATTGTCAACTCATATATTAATGAAGCAAGCCAAAACTTTAATGGGGCTATACGCTAGAGCCGGTAGATTTTTTTAACTTTCATGTACGAGGATACCAGATGTAAACGTTCGGTTCAAGCTGGAAATCATCAAACGTTATTTGCAACTTATTTTTCTTTAGACTCAGCTGTTACTTACTAATCTAGCTAATTTCAAAAATGTCTTTACATCCCTTCAGATCAAGCTTCAGTAACAAATCGTTTGCAAATCCAAGTCCAAAATTAATGGATACTCGTTTCATCCCCAAGTTTCATAAAGCTCGTTACTAATACTCCACAATCCCACCTTTAAGGGTTCATCTCTCATATTCACAACCTCTCTGAAAAGAATAAGTATACTACTTCAAGCATCCATCAATTTTGGTCTCAAACCTGGTCTCGACTCCTTTCTTGCACCATGTCCTTTAGTTGTCTAAAGAATTCTGTGACCAGAACTTCTAAGCGTCTACAAAACGTTAGTGTTCCCTGCTCTCACATATTATTATTCTTGTTAGTAATTTTTACTAGTACGCATCTATTCATCATGCTCTGGAGTTTTCCTTTCTTGGCGCCTTCTTCAGACCTTGTCTTTCTACCGCAAAGAGTCACTCTCACGAATGTATTATCTTAGAGATCAAGACTTGTCGTTTGGGAAGGCTGAATTTTCAAGGTCTATGTTGAGATCGAATAAAGGAGAGACAGGTGCTTGTGCACCCTCTCAACCCAATCATTCTTGTGCATGTGTGTTACAAGCCATAAGGACTTGTGTTTTAATCAGACACGGCACTTGTTTCAATTTTTCCAAAGGTCTTTTTTCATTGGTGCTTTAGATGTGGATCCACCATATCTAGATCAGTCATAGAGGAAGGGTACTCTCGTGATCATAGAGCACATTGTTTCCAGTATTAATTGATGTTGTCAACGTACCATATAATTAGATTCGTCCCCTAGGGGCACCTCCCTTGAGGATAAAAGGAGGTTCACATTATCTGGAGGTTCGAATATTTCGATTTTTTGGGTAGGTATAGAGAATCAGAGAAGAAGAAGTGGTTATAGAAAAAGTGAAATTTATGGGAACCGCCTGGTTTAAATAGTTCGCATTGCCACAATGGCTGCGAAATTCTGGTATGCTCTGATTTTTGTTATGAAGCGCAATAGTGCGATTTTGGTCGGCTGGCTATATGCGAGATATTCTAACTAGAGAGCTTGCCTTTTGATGTGAAGTCAGAAGTTGTGATTTATATAATTCTGTAGTCTTAGCTAAGACCCCTATAACGATATGGTGTGGAATGGTTTTGGATAATCTGAATAGCCATTGGGCTTTGTGAAATGATACATAATCTCCAGCTGGACCTTGTGAAAAAGCCACCAAGAAAGAGAATAGAGTTTTAGATGGTAAAAGAGTCTTTTATACAGCTATAGTGGTGAAATAAAAATACTCAATGTTTTCAAATTAAAATAGCTTCTAGATTAAGATAATTTCTTTTGATATGTGTCGCGCCTGCATATAGTCGCCACTTTTGTTGAAGAAAAACATATTTTATAGACACTATCACCCCTTAATTTTTTATTTTGTGAAATTTCGATGAACCTTTAGGGTTCAGAAATACTTGTATATATCTATTTAGCGTGACTTCATATTGATTCTCATTCTTACAAAAAATACGGTTACTCTCCAATAATCAATACTGTTTTATGTACTAACCCGTTTTTGAAATCAGCAAGCCAGATTTTTATGAAAAAAGTCACTTCAGACGAGTTGCGATAATCTATCTCAGTAACCTAAGCTTTTCTTTTATGGACAATATAACGAATAGGAACTGACGAAGTACAAGAGATATCAAATTTAACAAGTACCTAGCCGTGTATTAAAAAATCCACATTCTCGTAGTTTCTAGTTTGTATCACCTAACAATTCTAGGTATTGAGAAATGCTACATTGCTTTTTTTAACCTATCAAACTTTTTTTCTGAATTCTGATGTATTCAGAATCTAATCATGTCTTCAGAAAACCATGATGTTAGATGAAACACCTGCAAAAAAGAAGGGCACCAATAAAAAAAAAATTGACCAAATCCCCTAATTTTATAGAAATTTGCTTTCCAATATTTGCTACGTATTCATATTAAAAGCCTCCTAACTTTTTGTATTTTTTATTTATATTCGCCATTTGCACTTTTTACTAATTCTAAGGATGTGCGGCATATTTCGAAGAAAGATTCATTCAAAAACCTCACTTGAAAACCACAAAGAAAAAACCTTCGAAAACTTTTAAACCTAAAACAAATGCCTTACATTCAAAATTCAAAATAAAATGAAAGGATACTATCTATTCTATCCGAAAACAAAAAAAAAATAATTTAGGCTACTCTTGGAAATCTCACAATCACGCTAGAGAGTTTGTTTCCTGTTCATCTGTAATTTTCTTGATACAGTTGCTACAATTTAATTGAATTCTACCTACTAAGAATAACTTTATGGATCTTTAAATGGAAACCAAGGAACTGATGCACTTTGGAATGGGAATCACTATGTACATTCCATAATCCTGTATATAAGAAAAAAACCATACTCGTTGCCACATATGAAAAAAAAATCAAATGGCTGTTGCAAGAATTAGAATTGAACTAACTCACAACTGACCCCTATTCAACCCTTTATAATACAATATCAATTCTCTTAGTCTCTTTTCTAGTTCCTCTATTCCTTTTGGGCCGCGCGCCTGCATACACACACCATACATCTCCACTCATCACCACTGAGAAACACCCATGACTCTAGCACACGACTTCTTGCCCCGAGACGACCTCAGCGAAGCTCTATATATCAATCGGAAGCTTGATTCAGAATACACGTTTCACGGGCCGCAGGACGAGCCCAGCAATGACTCCGTTTCGGAAACTCCTTATAGCCTTATAGGCCCCGACCTGCATGCTACTCCAGACCCAACTCCAAATACATCCCCAATCAAACGACCCAACGCTAACTGGCGCCAACGTAAGGTTCTAGCCGGTGCTCATCAAGGCTGGGTGCGTAGTTTATGCGTGGATCCAGTGACAAACGAGTGGTTTGTGTCTGGGCTGGCCGATGCACAAATTAAAGTGTGGGATCTTGCTTCGTGCCAGCTCAAGGCCACATTGCCTGGCCATATCATGGCAGTCCGCTCATTGGCCATTTCTCTGAGAAATCCATACCTTTTTTCCGGTTCCGAGGACAAAACTCTCCGGTGCTGGGACTTGGAGCGCACCAATGCCCCAGCTGGGTGCCAGATACGTAACTACCATGGCCACGTTGGAGGTGTATATGCACTAGCACTTCACCCCGAGCTCGATATACTTTTTAGTGGAGGCCGGGACTCGGCGATTCGTGTGTGGGATATCAGAAGCAAGGCCCAGGTCATGGTGCTTACAGGCCATACTAATGATATCACCAGTTTGGTGGCGCAGACAGGAGATCCGCAGGTATGTTCTTCTTCCATGGACGGCACAGTACGTCTTTGGGATATCCGGATGCAACGGTGTCATTTGACTCTTACTCAGCATACCAAGAGCGTGCGGCTGATGCAGCTCCACCCTACGGAATCCACATTGGTATCTGCAGACTCCATTGGGGGTATCAAGCAATGGGTACTTCCGCAAGGGGTGCTTCTAAACGCTTTTGGACCTTCGAACCAGCCTTTGGATCCGGAATACGATGCCAATATCATTAATACACTATCAATCAACCCGGCCACGAACGAGTTATTTGCAGGATTCGATGATGGCCGCATGCATTTCTACGACTACGAAACGGCTGAGCTCTTACAGCAAACGAAAACCCTGGCGTCCGAGGGCACATCAAGTGCCAAGATCTATGCCTCAGTATTTGATAATCTGGGAATGCGTCTTATAACTGGAGAAAATGACAAGAGCATCAAAATCTGGGGAGCAGAGTAGCCCCGAAAAAAGTGATAATTTGAGTGGACTGTTATCATCAGTCATGATTATGAAATGACTGATCTATGATGTCTCTATATATGGATAATGTACGAGTAGGATATTCAAAATAAAGTAGATGAATCTTGTATAAGAATGAAGTATACAAACCAGTTTATACCATTACCAAATAATATAGTTTATGAAACCCATACCAACTCTCAGTGATACAACGAATAAGAGCAAAGCTTTATACCATACTTGAAAATCAGTTAACAAATATTTAAATCTAGATTTTAAGTATATATACCCGTACCCATTGACAAGTACCATGTATATAAATGACTGCGAATACTGATGGTTGCGCGTCTGCTACATGTCTTGTTATGAAAATAACTGTGATCTGGAGATATCGAACTCAGGTCTTATCGGCTTTTGCTTTTGGACTTTATAATTCTATTGAAGTAATAAAGAAGCTTTTTTTTTGGGATTTACACGGTAAAAAGGTTGAGTACTCAAATGAGCTTTGAATTGACTCCAAAAATCATTGCAATAGGTAGTCCATTTCATTGAAACTCGTAATTCCTACAAAGAAACTCATGTCTATTTGTTGAAAATCATAATAATCATCGATAAGATTGGCTACTAAATGAGAAAGTACTCTTGGGGTTTTACAATTGTTACCCAAAAATATTTGCAATATCCTAACTTGATGGATAAGTATTTTTTAAACCTTCATTAATTGATTTCCCACTTTTCGGACGTTGAATTGTTCAGAATCATGTAGTAAGTCATAATATCATCAGTCTAGTGTCCATCACATTAATAATCTTAAATGATTAGTTAATGTATACTCTTTATACTCACTCTTGACCATGGAAATTGGGTACGGGAATATACTTGGCCTTCAGCATGATGATTAGTTCAAGTGATTAACTATTCAATACTATCATTTCAATTCAGCAGTTCTCAAAAAACCCATTTACAACCTGAATCTCTAGGAATCTGCTACCAAAATCACTATCTTATATAGATTACATAGACTACAAAATTTAGGTATAGTACTGGTATGGTATAGTACTGGTATGGTATAGTACTGGTATGGTATAGTACTGGTATGGTATAGTACTGGTATGGTATAGTACAGTATAATATATTAGAGTATAGTATGAGTGGATTCATGCATTCAGGCGTACTACCAGCCGAACCGCAATTGGTTGGCGGTGAACGATGGTGGTGTCCAATGTAAGCGGTCAAATTCAAGCTCGTGCTTCTTCTTGTCCTTAATTTTCTTGATCATCTTGTCGTACAAGGCCATGATCTGATCTGTGATCACGATGATGTGCTGTCCCCGATAATACTTGATGATCTGAAGCGTGGACAACGTATGTAGCACATCAGTGGTGGTCATGTACAAGCTGTTGGAGATCTCTTCAATGGTGATTTCCAGAGGCCCGCTGGCGCTGCGAGGTGGTGGTGGCAGCAAGTCCAGGTTTTCCTTGTCTTCGTGGAAAATGTTGTTTTTCTTCCACAAGTGGGGGTTTGCCCGCTCCACCAAGAGCTTCACCAAAACATCCGTCCAGTATGCTCTATAGGAAAGAAGTCCCAAATCCGATAAAGGCTTTTCAGGTGATCCATTTTTTTTCTCGATGCGCAGGAGCATATATGAGAACTGGATGAGGATCTTACCGTATCCCATTTTCTGGTAGCACGGAAGTGTCATGATACATGCCACGTTGTAGCCATCTGCAGACTCCTTTTCCTTGGAGAAATACCCCACCACGTGATGTCCCTGGTCCGAGCGTTTGGTCATGATATAGAACAAAAATGGATCCACATCATAGTATAACGTCTTGTGGTCCAAGAAAAGCTTGGAGAGCAAGCACAAGTTACGGCACCACGTACGCTGCTTACGGCCATCGATTTCCCAGAAACTGACCTTATCGTCACGGTAGATTTCATTTCCAGGTGGGTGTTTCATGGAACACTTGGCCCGGTGCCGTTCAAACTGCTTGCGTGATGAGAAATACGCAAGCGTGAAATCACACACGTAGATCTCGTCTTCTTCGGTAAGCTCAATTGGGTATGGAGAGAAATACCAGGGCTCAATAATATATTGGCCCAAAATTACCGATGATAAGTTCCGCACACGGGCCACTTCCGAGTGGTTCTGGATCATGGACCCACTGGTCCGGAGCTTTTTAATCTCATCTTCTCGAGACACCTCTTCTCCAGGCCGCTTTAAGCCCTGCACATTAAGGTTATCAAGATCCATTTCGTCTCCGGGAGTGGCATCTTTTCCCTGCTGTTTCAGGCTCAGACCCAGAGACTGTTTCAGACTCAGAGCCTGTTTCAGATTCAGGTCACCTTGTTTCAGATTCAGTTGTTTCAGTGTCAGCAGTTTCAGTTGTTTCAGCTTCAGTTTCACCGGCTTCTTCTCCTCCGTGTTTTCCTGTGGGTAGATCAACTCGCGGCTGAAATCGATCCGGTCGCCGGCGATCCACTCATCCAAACGCTTGTTGTAGTCTTCATAATGAACATAAAACCGCTTCTGCCCTTTTTTCATATGCTCCTGCAAGATCTCCGCCAACCGGTGCTTGTCTTCCTTGAACACGTATACTTTGCATCCGGGCACGATATCGTCCACGGTGAAGCCCTGCTTGATATTGGTAGCCTCTTCGAGATTTACAGGGTCGCTTGTGATCCGAAGAGGCGTTTTGGAGTCTATGACGTCCGAAGTCATTCGCCGCTAATGCTAGTCTGAGGGCTATCTGGGGGGAGTTCTGCCGTGGAGTTGTTTCTTGTTGATGGTGATGTCGCATAAAACCCAGAGAGTGCATATAGTCGTGTTATATACAGGTATAAATGTTTTTGGTGAACTAATAAGTGAACATAGGTTAGTTAGGATTTGTACTTATTAGGCTGAAATGATTTTGTTTTGCCACAAAGCAATCAGTGGCAAAAGGGGTTGGCTGGTTTGGAGTGGGATATATGCAGGAATACAATACCATAGAGAAAGTGAAGCAAAACCACAAAGTTTGAAGATATAGTAGACGTGACAGAAAGATCAGTTAGAATTTTCGGGAAATTGGTTGAAGCAGATTCAAAAAGCGGAAGGTTTAAAATGATAACCAAAGAGAGTTTTCGATGTGCCTGCATGTAAGTGACCATCTGAAGCTTGAACACTCCTAGTTCAATCTTCTAAATCATCATTTCTAATTCTGCTTCAATACATTAAGTTTTTAAATATTTGAGTTCTTTTGATATTTTGACTCATTTTTTTGGATGAGTAGTATTTAAATATACCGTTGGATCCTCCTCTTGAACTTCTGGTTTACTGAAAGAATGGACAGGCCAGCGACACCAGGTCCAAACACCATAATTTTTTCACAGTTCCCCAAAAAATTTGGGGATTTGTTTGAATTCAATTTGTTCAAAAAACTAAGGATTTTAATTCACCTTTCTTAGATCTCTGGTGAACTTGAGGAATAGTCTTCGCATCACGATGGAGGTCTGAGCAGAAACATTAAAATAGTAACTATCACAGGGCGTTCTGTCAAAAATTTGGGCACTTTTAGGAATTAAAAGAACTTAAATATTTAAACCCTTCCTATTACTTAATTCAAATACACCAAGCCGGGGACTATTTCCAAGGTTTTCAGACTTTTTAAGCCAGTCACAGACCTAAAAAGGACCTCATCTCAGACCATATTCTAGGCATTCATCGTACCAACCTCGGATCACTTTTGAAAAATTATTCAATAAGAATTTATTTGATTTATTTTTTACTTAAAGAATCTCCCATTCCTGGTAATCCGGACCTTGTCTTATTTTGCTTGGTCTCTGCTTCTTTTTTCAAAATCCTCACTGTGATGAAAATTTTTGGAAATTCAGATTAAGCTAATTTCAAAACATCTCTTCCACTTCCACTCACCTTCACAAATCCCAAATACTTTCAATTATTATTACAAAGTGTCTTGAACTACATAAGCAAAATTTCTTGTGTTCCTGAACACAAAACTCAGCAAGCCACAATTATGCAGCCATCGTGTCACATTGCGAACTATATGAACCAGGCCAATTCCCCCGAACTAACTTTTTATTCCAACCACTTTTCTTCTCCACATATCTGTCCAAGATCCAAGATCCAAGATCCAAGATCCAAGATCCAAGATCCAAAATCTGAGATCCACAATCCAAGATCACAAAGATATAAAAAATAACTAAACGGTATGTCATCACCATCGCATACCACCACACACCATGCTCTTTTTCCTGAGAGTGCCCTTCCTCGATGACGGAACGAGATTGTAGATTCAACTCTATGACTTTCAGGGAGCTTTTTTGTAAAAGAACTTTGAGATGGCGGCCATAAATGCCGTGTTCGTGCCCGCACGCGAACGCCCCAACGCCTGGTGGTATTGGGATAGGCACACAACCAAGTGGTTTGACAGCCGCATCACTTCATTGGCAATCTTGGGCTGGACCTCTCTTCAAGGGCCGTTTCAATACCTCCATCTAGCTTCCGGAGATTTGTTCTGGTTTTTGGGGAACGACGAGGTCCGTAAGGCACCGCGAGGGAGCGAACCATGCATGGTGAATAGTACGTACTTAGTATCTTATACTAATTTTCCAAACCATTATCCAGAAGGAGTCCTGCTATAAATTGGATAGTGTATACATTAGATAGTGTACAACTAGTTGTGTACAATTAATTTTATACAACTGATTGTGGGTATCTAATTTCATACATCTGATTGTGGACACTTATACACCAGCCCCTTCTCAGTCGACCAGGAAGTGGCTGATGCATGTGTTAAAGGGACCAACTGGTTCCTGACTCAATCGATGAATACTTTTTAGAATATACCTCTGGCATTCTGTGAGATTGTGAAGATGGGACATGAACCTTTCGGTGCAGATTTGTGGAGCATTGGTCATGAGCTCTAAGAAGCTTGGGTAAACTATGGGTCATGTAATTCTGACATTTAGTTGAAGAAGAAAATAAAATGAGTAAAGCAGAAAAAAGAAATAGGTCGTAGAGATTGTGGGAAATCAAAAAAAAAAAGAAAAAAAAAAAAGAAAAAAAATTAAGAAGATATCAAGAGCGGGAGCGACTGTCCTTTTATAATTCTTACAAATGTGGGGTTTTCATCACCTGTATGCTTGAGCATGGCGTCAAGCGTCAAGCACCATATTTCGGATATTGCAGCCACCTGCGAACACAACTATAAGAATTTATATAAATAGGAGGTTACCCCACCTAGATACACGTAAGAAAAACCCTTTTTTTTATTCCGTTTTGACCTAGTCCATTTTTTTTATTTATTTAGCAAATGATAAAATCCTTTGTAATGATTTGACAGAAAAACCCCATGGAATTTTGACTCTGCTCTCATTTCCACATCTACTTTGGTTTCCTGAAATTGTTGATAATCAAAAATAGGGTTTGGGGTGAGTGCACATAATTCATGCACATGAATTCCAGACCAGACATTAAGAAAGCTTCAAGATGATCCATTTAGGTCTTGTCCTGAAGCTTCATCTCTCCAAATCTTCAAAGAGGTGTTTTCCTGCACAAGCAGAGGAGCTACCATCAAGTATCCCACATTGGAGGTGCTAAAGTCCACTATGAACTTGAACAAACGGAACTTCAAGTCCATGATAGCGTGTTCTCTTTCGGAAAGGGTCGCTGTGCTAAGAGTCTTGACCAATTGAGGAAGATCGGGGATCAAGTTCCGTTCAAGACATGCCAATACACACTCCAGTGGGTTCAAGTCCCAAACATTACCGTCGCCGTTGAGCCCGCTCAAGAAATAATTGTCCACACACAAATAGTTGAAATAATCCTGAAGCCGGTCACGAAGTACACTTTCGGGATAGAAAAAGCTGGGCACATATTTGGATTTGAGCCTGAGTGTTGTACACAAGAGAGTTAGATGAGAGGCTGGGATACTGTATGCAGTGCGTACAACATAGTCATTTTTGGGGATTTCCAAGTCTAGAGCAGCCAATTTGTCGATGTTCTTTTTGGGCCAGATCCTTGGTAGGAGTGATGGAAGTACACACGTGGAAGGAGTGACTTCTGGGAAAACATAGCAAAGAACGGGGGTCATTTCCATGAAGATGGTGAAGATCACCGCAAAGCCAGGGATTTTGATGAAGTCTCCCGGCGTGCGGCGAAGCAACTGATAAGTTTCCCTGGAAATCCCAAAAAGTCCGGTTTGGGTGGAGCCAAGAACCACATTTTCATTCTGTTGAGGGTCTTTCCGAACCACATTCTCACTCTGTGGAGAATCTTTCCGAACAACAAAATTCTCCTCAACATTTTTCCCACTCTTCTCCTCCACCAAACTCATATAAATGCTTTGGGCCATAGTTTTGGTGAGGACCCTGAAATTGGGGATGCGGACAGCGGTTTCTTTGCCATTTTTATCCAAGAAACGCTCTAGAGCAAGCTCTGAACGTACCATACGACGTGTCTTCCATTGATTCTGCCACACCACAGACACACCATGTTTATAGAAGCGGAGCAATTCCTTTGCATATGCCACCGATTGCTTGGTCTTGATTTTAAGCTGCAGCAGACCTTCGTTTTCGGCGCTGACCTGCAGATATATGGCTTCTTTAGAGGAGATGTCGAGGGGTAATGTGGAGACGCTATTGATGGAATTTTGGGGAGACGGCTTCTTCCAGAGGGCCTGCATGAGAGGCGACCCTTTGGTCTGGGCCATGAAAGCACTACGCAGACTGCCAAAAGAAAAGAAAGACATGGTGGTGGATGCAGGATAATGAGCATGAGAAAATCAGTGTTGGCACTCTTCAGCCACACCCCACAATCTACTCTAAATGCACTCCATTCCTGTGAGTGGTTATGAGTCTTTTCTCTTGATTAAACTCAAAAATACATCAGTGTTGAATTTTAAAACTTTTGGATTCTTACATTTTGGTCAATGGCATTTATTGGTACCTGCATACAACCCCCTTCTGATACATGCCTGAGCCTACATGTAGCTCGCGGAGTATCTACCACTCTTCTTATGCTTTCAGACAAGTGTATTGTGCTGCAGAAAGACCTTGAGATTTGGATTGAGCTGAAGACTCTTCAGGATCTTCTCTCGTTTATTCAAGCGCTTCAGCAAGCTGTGGTTGGCCTCCCCAATGATGCACCCGTTCCAGATAGCCAGGTGATCAGCCAACTCCATGAGCTTTTGGATTCCGTGGATGCGTGTGTGGACCGAAATCCAGTGATAAAGGAAAAAGATGTGTCGAGGTTTGGAAAAGTGGAATTCCGGGACTTTTACGATGACCTCAAGAGCATTAAAATCGATATCAAGAAGGAGGACGGTAGCCAGGTGGCCAACGGCGATTTCTCCGAGCTCCATTACTATTTCCAGGAGTCGTGGGGTAACCGAACCCGCCTTGACTACGGCTCAGGCCACGAGCTCAACTTCATTCTTTTTCTTTATGGACTCAGCCAGATGGGCATTTTGGAGCCGGCCCACTATGCAGGCGTGGTGCTCCGGATCTTCAACCGGTACATGGCGATCATGAGGCGGTTACAGAAAGCATACTGGTTGGAGCCTGCAGGCAGCCACGGGGTATGGGGTCTTGATGACTATCATTTCTTACCATTTCTCTTCGGGGCTGCTCAATTGGCTTTGCATCCCCACTTGAAGCCCAAGCTGATCCATAACCGGGAATTGGTGGACCTGCTCTGGAAGCAGTACATGTACTTTGAGTGCATTCAGTTCATCAACTCGATCAAATCGGTGCCTGGCGAAGACGGGGGCCGCGCTACGGTCAGTTTACGGTGGCATTCGCCGATGTTGGATGATATCTCCGCTGCAAAGTCGTGGAGCAAGATTTCCGATGGTATGATTAAGATGTACAAGGCAGAGGTGCTTAGCAAGCTTCCTATTGTGCAGCACATTCGGTTCGGCAGCTTGCTTGTTGCACCAGAAAACATCTCCACATTGGGCGAAGCTGAGGAAACTGATTGTGGCCATTCTCATGCAAAAGAGGCCATAAACACTTGGGGAGATTGTTGTGGAATCAAAGTGCCCAGCGCTATAGCCGCATCTCAAATGAACCAGAGAGTTCCATTTGATTAAGTGACTGGCCTGAAGTTGTCAATATTAAGGTTGAAACAAGAATGTTGAAAAATAGAGCTTGAAAAATAGAGCTTGAAAAATAGAGCTTGAAAAATAGAGCTTGGATAATGGAGCTTGAATAATGGAGCTTGGAAACTACTGGTTGAAAACTGGTTGAGATTCTATTGGTTGGGTTTCTATTGGTAGAGTGTGTACTGGCTCAGAAAAACTTGAAGGGTTTTCAAGTATACATGTCTCACTAAAGTTTGTTTGGTCTCAAGTCTGAATTGCCTTGGATAGCGAAATGTGCTCATGAGTATTGAGCCAACTGATTGACTATGAACAGAGTATTAGATGACTTGAGATGAACTGATTCAAGTGCAACCAATGGTTAAGCAAAGGTCAAAAGATCAGGCATCAGGCATCAGGCATCGGACATCACGAATAGATTCCAGAGACATTTCCGAACGAAGTCCATTATCTAGCAACATTCCAAGTTTCGAAGGGTTCCCGAAGTCATTCTTCATGCCACTCCACAATTATAGAAGCTACCCCAGAAGCCACCCCAGAAGTCATTTTTTGATCAGGGCTCATTAGAGCTTTAGGATTAAACCTTATTAAGTTGCTCAAAAATCTTTTTGCAATTCCAAACGTTCTGAAGTTATTCAAAAATAGAAAAAATATCCTAAAATTGTTCTTGGTATTATTTCTAAGATCATCCAAAAGCCACTCAAAGTTTTTCCGTAAGTAATAAACGTCTTTTTTTAGATCTTCTCCAAGTTCTTACCGATATATTCCTGAGACTTCAGAAGAATGGAATCCAAGGTCCATAGTCCAACGTGTTCAGGGTATTGAGATGATCTAGAGTTTTCTGAGCCATTAAAATGACTTCATTTGAAGCTAATTTTGAAATGAGTTCCCAATCCCAAAACTTCAAGTTCCGTAATTTGCATTTTTGTAGAACATTTAGTATTTCAGGAATATCAAAACGGTTCCATAATTTCAAGTTGATCACTCGGTGTAGCCAATACTCGTGGCTATAAGCACGTTTCGGGGAACCTGGCCGGGAAAGGGCAATAACAACGACATCTTCTTTTTCGTATCGTCGACCTTCGAGATATGGGCATAACCTAAAACACTTCCGTTGAGCAAATCACGGGCAGATAACCGGGTGTGGGCCTGCACAGGCACATGAGTGATTGCGAGAATAGAGTTTTCCAAGTTGGAACTGTTGGGGTCTTCGAGCCGCACAAAGTACTTGTCCAAAGAGTTTTCTTCTTTTTTATCGTCCAGCTCCGAACTTTCTTCGGCAGTGTACAGGTCTCCAGCAGGCAAAAAGGCCATCTGCAGGGAGTACTCCAGGAACTTGACTGGTTTGTAGATCACGTGACTCTGCAAATCCACCTCCGTTTTGTATGGCGATAATCGAGTCTTGTAATTACCGTTAAAGTACTCTTTGATGGTATCTTCTTGGGCTTTCCGAATAAACGACTCGTCCACTTCAGCCACGGCACTGTTGCGGTCCACTTTGACGATAGAAAGTGTGTCCTTGGCCACTTTGTGCAGGAACTTGCGTTTGAGGTCCACGGTGAGCCGGTCGTTTCCGGTAACAATGATGGTATCGATTTCAAAATCGGCCACGATGCTCTCAATCACGTTGATTTCTTTCATCGACAAAGGCGGCGTATCGATGATAATGCCTCCCACCCGTAAACTGTCGTCTTGGGCCAATCTGGAGAGAGAAGCCACGCCTAGCTGCAGGACCTGGTACTTGAAAAGATCGACGTTTTCAGCAATGTCATAAAACCCAAAACTCTTAACCAAAGGTTGCTTGGGGTTATGAAAGGTTGCACCTGAAGTAGTGGAACCTCCCCAGCCGTTGACACTTTCCAAGTCGAAGCTATCGCTGATGGGAGTGGCCGTAAGTGAGCCTGGAACTGAGAAAACACCTTGCTGGGGGTCCAAGTTGACTAGCAACGGAACACGATCCATCTTGACTGCATACGCAGCCAACACCTTAGCTAAAGCCGTTTTCCCGCTCTGTTTGCTGCCCAAAATGAGAATTTTGGGGCCCTGTTTCTCCTTGCTAAGTGCTGCTTCTTGTCGTTGCACTTCAAGGGCAAAATGCAAGTTGGTGTACTGGATCATAGGGCTTTCGTCGCTGATATAGTGGGAAATCTGGCTGTGTTCGTTTATGGCATTCAAATTTTCTTTATTGGCCACCACTTCGTATTGGAGCTTACACCCACCGGCCAAGGGAGCGTACACGGCGTAATTGCACCCCGATAAGAGGATGTCAACGTCGTTGGGGAGCTCTGTACCGAAGATCTCGCCAAGACCTTCCTTGACTCGGAGTTTCATGATGAGCTTGAAGGGGATTTCGAAGCGGAACTCGCTGCGGGGAGCGAGCTCGATGTCTGTGGCCGCAGTGGGCTCAGTAAAGGCGTCGGTAGAATTGAAGCCGGGAATAGACATGGGGAGGAGAGATGGAAATGGCCGCGAGAAGTATATGGAGTATCACGTGTATAGTCACGTGCGCAGTCATGTGATATTGATTGAGCTGGATAGGGCACGTGACCGAGAATTCACGTAATGATACATTATCATAAAATAATACCAAGTGTACTCCTGATATATTCTCCTTCTGGAGTTTACGACCTATCTACTATTATAGTTTTCTTCCTTACGATTGGGTACAGCGAAACCTATGAATAATTATTTGTATGCCTGCAGGTCTTGTGTCCACTCGCCTGTAAGTGAGTAAGTCGAAAAGTCAATTGCCAGTATTAACCAAGCTTTTTTATCTGATATTGAAAAAAGTACCTAATTAAATATTCGAAAAATCAAGCTTTCTGGGCTTGTGCTTCCTCTGCGACTCCGTGAGAAGCTCCACTTGGCGTTCTCCCGTCCGGTGGTTGATCAATTCAAGGTGTGTGTCGTAGTTGATGGAAGATTTGGAGTTAAATGGGTTCCCCCGGGAAAAAGGACGAGGTTTGGAAACCAGTTTGGGCCCTGAGGTTTGGAGAAAAGGATTCTCCAACTCAACTGTTTTTTGTTCATGGTCCGAGTCCTCGTCATCGGAAAACTGGCCTCTGTATGATTTTCCATACCATTGAGCCACCTGAGCATCCGATAGAAGTTGCCTAGGAGGAGTACCTGGCTCTTGCAAATGTTCCAATTTATTCTGGGGTTCCTGTAGAGAAAGGTCCATCTTTTTCTCTGGTTGAAGGTTCTGTTTGAATATCTGTTGACTGCTTTGTTCAGATGTCTTTGGCCCAAAGTCCAACTTCTGTTGTACGTCGAAGTCCTCCTCGAACGCCAAATTTTCATTTAGCTTCGAAAGCTCCGAGAAGTCTAGCGAGATTGGAGCCCGCAAGGTAGTATGCGTGTTGTTTTTCATGGCCTTTCGCCCACTTCCCACTATGGAGTGGTTTGGAAGCAATAGCGATGCTATGGAGTCTGTGGAAGATTGAAAAAACTCATCAAGATGCAAGCGCTTGCGCTTGTGATGGCGGGGGGACTTTGCTGGCGTATATTCAGGCGTGAGTTGGCTCGCGGCTGGTGTTTTGGTGTGGATGTCGGTGCTGGAATGGCTATTGCTGGTAAGAATGCCAGAATTCTTCGAGAAACCGCCTGGAACAGTATAAGGTGTCTCTGGCGACATCTGAGTGTGGTTTGGCGTATCGAACAAGGAATTCTTAGAGGAGGCTGGGGTTTGGAGTTCGTGCATGGCAAACTTGGACAGTGTGGGCGTCACAAGAGGCGCTTTTCGGCTGGAATTTCGCTGACGGGGAGTTTGGAACGTATTGCTTTCATCAGGAAGGCTAAAACGGGGCACATCCCTGATTTTTTGCGTTGTTTTGACGGTTGAAGGAGGAGTGGTGGGAGGCCGCATGGGAAAAGTCAGACCGGCTGATAAAAAAAGGGGAAAGAAAACCACACGGTAGGGGAAGAAGAGCCACACAGTAGGAGAAATAGAGCCAGAAGTTTAGACGCCTGCAAAAAAAAGTTTTATACAGCAATTTGCCGAATTGAATATTGTAAGGAAAGTGTAGATTTGGAGGAAATTTGCAAGGTGGCTGGTTACGCGGTTTCGGAACGCGAATGGGGCACGGATCCGCCAGAGGTACGGGTGTGGGACCCTGAAATTAAGACGCATCAGTCCCGCGCTCTTCACCGCCTCATTTCTTATTATCGCACCCAATTCCTCTATACCCATTATGAGTACGGAACTACCCATGATTACCACCGAAATGATTCAAGTTGATTTTTCACAAGTTAGCTGACATTGTATAAAATGTCATTTCATAGGTTTAGTACTGCGTGCAAAAGGAGAACTCACAGCATGGGATAGTAATTTTGGTGTAATAGCGCACTAATATATAGTTCCACTGATACTTCCGCAAAGTCTGCACTAATTCAATCCAGTAAAGTTCCAGTTCTGGTTGAGATAGCAAATGGTTAAGTTCACCCAATTCTAGAATTTGAGTTCAAAGGTTCTTCTATGGTGTAGTTCCAGTAGAGTCTGAAGTCAAGGATGGAAGGATTATGAAGATTGAAGTTGAGGATGGAAGGTAAACGCGGAATTAGACAAGCTGCATATTTATGACCTTGGAATCATTTGTAGGATACTGCAGCAATCAATCCGTGATACTAGTTCCAGCACCTGTTTAAACTTAATTAACTTCTGCTAGTGGCAGATGTCTTGAAATTTTGGCATGACAAAACGGTAGGGGATATCAAATTATGGCTAGAAACAATCAAGGAGTTCATGGAATTAGAATAGTTGAACTAGCAATATCATCCTTAGTAAAGGTAATGAGTCTTCTTATGCCTTTTATACTAAATTCAAATAACTCAATATAAAGCCATATTCCGTCAATTAAAAAACACAGGAAGTAAGTTCATCATGAGTTCAAGCACTATTCAGGCTGTTCTGTCAAGTGGCAATGTAGTAGGAAGTTAGTGATAAGTCAGAAGGTAGAAATTAGTATGTTTCAAGAAGTAAGTCAGATATCATAAATATCAGCTCTTGAGTTTCTTCCCTTTATAACTTCCACAAAAAACCAGGGGTTTTGAAATTGCTAGTTTTCTTTTTTGCTCTTCTAATAATTGCTTGGAATAAAGGGGGAAGCGCTTCCTTATATATATATATAATTCGCAGCACACCGCTCCTGCATGGCTGGTGGCTGCAAATATACCGGGCGGGGTAAGGAACAGAAGATTTTGTATAAAAGGGGGCATTTCCCTGAGAGTGTTGCCAGTTCAAAAATTCAAAATTGAAAAATCCCTTCTTTCTTTGAAATTCATTCTCTGATTATGGACAATGAAGAACACTCGTGTTTCGATGCAGTTGGCAGACTTTTCCCTTTAACCAAGGTCATCTAAAATCTACACCCCTAAAATTCAGAAGATACCAAAAATTTATTCTTTGGAAGTTAAAGGGTTTTTGGAAGCAAAGCCATAAGTTCTTGATAAAAATGGAGATGTATGTTGAAAAACGGCGATTGAGAGAGCGCGCTCTGATATTCACGGGCAAGCAAATATCAGGCAATCAGTTTTCCGAAACAATCAATT
>NLAW01002085.1:0-55407 GCA_002370915.1 Metschnikowia lochheadii | reverse complement strand
GTATTTAATACTTGCTCATAGTAACTTTCCTCAGTCGAACATCTTAATCTTATAAATCACGGAGGAGAGGTGATCACCTGAACTCGAAAGCAAACCTTCTATACCGTAGAGAAATTTTTTTGTCAAAATTAAGAACATCAATAGGTCGGAGAAGCTATACAAATTTTTGGGTAGGAAATTAATAAAAGCCATCATACAGGAACATTATGGTGCATTATTTGTAGATCTTTATTAACAAGGGAATAGTAGAAATATAAGTATCCATTTTACCTTACAATCAGACCCTAATTGATGGATTCTGAAAATAACAAAGAGAAAAAAAATTCAAAAGTTTTTTTCTTACTTTTGAAATCGAGTTTTTCTTGGTACTGAGATAGTGACCTTTTCTGTATCATTGCTAGAGCTAAGCTTCAGGTTTCACCACAGAGGCTCCTAATACACATAGGTCTCTATATAATACATAAGAAAGCTCCAATCTGATTATTCCCTACTTCTTCTCAACTTTCTATTTTTAATAAGACCTGAAATTTAAGAAAGCGTTGAAATGATCTTGTATCAGGTTCCCTGGATTATAAAAGTAGTAGTCACGTGCGACTCTAAAGATGCTAAGGTGTTGTCAGTGATGCTATTTGCGGACTAAAAAAAGTTAAACGTTAATCTCAAGCTTGTTCATTTCAATCTCTATAAACTACTATTATCTATGAACATCCCAATGTATCTATGTTTTGTTGGTGGTACCTTGTTCTGGGTAGGTGTGAGTCACGTGCGCAAGTCTGTACCTAGACTACTCACATCCCCACTGACAGTACTCCATCAATGATATTCAGCAAGCCTCTACATCAAGCGACACAGAGGATCCCGAAGCATTCAGCCGAATTTCTCTCGCTAATTAACAATGACAATATTACACACCATGTTAATGACTTGAGTGCGTTCCCCTCTTTCTCCAGCATTCTAACCCCACAACATTTCTATCAGAATGAGGTTTTGCTCGAATACTCCAAGAAACAACCCCACCCCGTTTCGTTACGTCAGTTGGCTGGTTACGGTAAGAAACTCAGCAAACAGAAGATCTTGGCTTCTGCAAACTTTGTCCGCTTGGAGTTACCTATCCGTTTGGCCATGAGAATCAGGGACTTACAGACGTTACCTTTTGGTGTGGTCAACAACTTCCACTTGGCACAGATCTACCAGTCATATTATCACTCTTTCAATGCATTCCGCAAGATTCCTTCCATTAACTCATTATCTGAAAATGACGAGTTTTGCAAGACCATCAGTACGTTATTGGACCAGCACGTATTTAACTTGTCGCATTTAATGATGGGCGCTTTAGAACTGAGCATTTCAGAAAATCTCTCGCAGGCAGAGTTGGATAGTTTCATGAGCTCCATGCTTCGATCCCGTATCAGTAGAAGAGTCATTGTGGAGGAGCACTTATCGTTAACTGAAATCTACAAGAAACACCCATACCAAGAGAATCCTCCGGACTACATTGGAGAAATCTTCCAGAGTTGTAATGCCAAAGAAGAGTTTCAGAAGGTGGGCGATTTGGTGGCAGACTCCATGGCGGATTTTTTCCCTAACAAGGAAAACATGCCTGACTTGGTTGTGGACGGTGATGTCCTGGCTACTTTCCCGTTTATGGTACCTCACTTACATTATCTCTTTGGAGAAATATTGAGGAACTCTTTCGAGGCCACAATAAAGACCCATGGTGCAGAAGGTAAGAAATTACCTCCAATCAAGATTACCATCATAGATTCCAAGAAACATGTGGTGTTCCGTATTTCAGATGAAGGAGGGGGAATGAACCATAACGAGTTGAAGTCGATCTGGTCGTTCGGCAAAAGTCCAACCTTAGCCAAGGCTTCTTTGTCCAATTTCCACCAGATCCCTGGATTGCAAATGTACTCCAATTTGCAGGTTACGCCTGCAGGCTCGTCGATTGTGGAGAGCCAAAATGGATTGGGCCAGACTTCGGTCGCTGACATCAACCAGGTGTCTACCAAGACAAAAAAGTCCACGCTCGAGCAGTTGATCACCAGACCTTACAAGTATAAGTTGGGCTTGGGCTTGCCAATGTGTAAGGTATACGCCGATTACTGGAATGGTGACTTGACCATGAATAGTTTGGAGGGCTATGGTAGTGATACATGCCTAACTTTGAACAAGCTCGGCTTCCACACCAATGTTATACAACTAGACCGGGCTTAATAGCCTTATATATTGATACTACACAGGAATATACGAACTAGACAATCCCCTAAACTTCAAGAACATAATTTATTTGAAAGATATTCTTACTTTTTTTTTTCAATTATTTATCGTTGAGGTCTATTTTTTTATAATTGTTGAGATCTATAGCCTAATGGTGTCGACCTCAGTCTTGGCACTGGCCTCAGTATATGGCTGCGCGTTTTCTTAATATACTACAACTGTACGAACCACTACCACCTACTCCGTCATGTCTGGACCGTCTCCTCCAACCCAAGCCGGAAAGGAACAAACTAGCACAGCTCCGACCCCGAAACCTATACCCACACATGTTTCACAAAAAAAGACTTTTGTGTCACCAACAACTGATGAGGTTATCGAGATTATGGATGACTCCTCTGAGCCAGAAACAAACAATGCCAGGGTATTAAACACAACCCAGGATCCAAGAAATACTCTTATGCCATCTATTGAACTACAGAATAAACCAGCAGCCCCTCCATTAATTTTATCGAGTTCCATGCCACCTAGTATCGTGGAGCCAACCGAGAACAAGGTAGCAGCAGCAGTGGCCCCGTTCCGAAACGAATTTGTTGCACAGTTTCAAACGAGTTTTCAAATGGCAGAAACTCCGGCATCTGTTCCGGCAAATGTTGACCCCAAAGCTAAGAAGCAATCGAAACTAGCCCCAAAGCAGGCTCTGTTCAACCGGACTTCCATCAGTTCTCTCATGAACAGTGACGAAATCAACCAGGCTGCTGCTGCCACGAAGCAAGAAAAGAAGCGGAAATCCTCCACAAAGGCTGAAACTACAAGCAAAAAAGCTAAGGCAGACCCCAAGAAGGAGTTGATACCGACTGCTGCTACTGCATCTGCATTGGAGAAGGTAACGAAGGAAAATATCCCGTTCACGTCTATTCTAACGCCCGAGGCACCCAAAAAAGAACCAAAGAAGGTGGTTAAGAAGAAGACTCCTGAAACCGCCGCATCAATCAAAGATAAATTGCCTATCAATCCTACCATAACCACCAACAAGCAGAAGATCACCACCGGCCCTTTGAATCTTCCCAACCCAGCATTTCTAGATTTGCCGGAGCCGGGAAACTTGAACAAAGAGGCAGAGAGCAAAGAGGGCAGTGAAAAAACGCCGGTCATTTTTTTAGACGTTCCACTTTTAGATCCTGCTAACCCGAAGCCAGGACAAGCAGAGATAGTGATCAATGTTTTGAAGCTAGCGGAAGACAAATACGGTTGGAATGCTATTCATCCTGATGCAAGATCCGCTATTGATATGATGGATGATATCCTTGACGATGATGACGAAGGTGATGATGACGAAGGCGATGATGATCTTCAAATAATAGAAGACAAGTCCAAAAAGGATGCCAAGGAGAGTGAAGCCAAAAGTGGTTCTGAAAATAATGAAGATGTTAAAAGTCGAAAATGGAGGGCACAGCAGACAAAAATCAACCGGAAAGTCGGAAAATATGACTACGAGGACCCTTTCATTGATGATGCCGAATTGCAATGGGAAGAAGAGATAACAACCACCAAAGAAGGTTTCTTTGTCTACTGGGGTCCCTTGGTAGATGAAAGATCGAGTGGCACGGCCAAAAAGGGGCCAGGGAAACCAAAGAAATAAGGGTAACAGTCTTCTGACACGTTGAGGATTTAGTACTAGTAAGGTTGCCAGAAGGTTAAATATATTTACTCGCTTAGTCTGGTCAAGGCGATAGACAAAACATTCACCGCATTCAAAATGGTTGCCTTGGAATTGTCACCCTTGTAGGCCTTCTCGATCTTATCGATATTTTCCTGCGTCAAGGATATCACCAGGGTACATTTTTCAGCCGAGATCTGACCAGAGCGTTTCACGGAAACAAGCATATTCAAGAAGGACAGTAAGGTAGGAATCGTAACAAGATTCACATCTGGTAGTCCCTCATTGTCGACAAACGACAACTCAATGCAATTGTATATGAGCTCAAGAATGTCGTTGATTCTCTCTGGGTTCAAGTTGATGAACTTTGCATTTTTGGCAACTTCTCTCTTGGGTAACGGTGGCTGCAGAGGTTTCTTGGTCATATCAAGCGACTCCAATTCTTCACTCAAATCCTTAACGACCTTTTCATTCACAAGCAAAGCCTTCAAGGTAGCAGCCAAGGCAGCTTTCACGTTCTCGTAAGGGCAGTCCTTTAGAGAGTTGATGAGGAAGTAATAGGCCGACTCTTCAGGCGCCGAAGACAAGAAGCGAGTCAAGAGCGTTAGCGTCACGTATCTGATCTGCGTGTTTCCACGGCTTGATACCATCACAAACAACAACGACTGCAAGAATGTCTGTAGGATGATCCTTGGTACGCTAGAAAGCTCCAACTCCACAGCGCGAGGGTCCTTGGACAATTTTTGCACCACAAACCAGCACCAGAAGATGGCCACATCGTGAAGGCCAAGATGACAGAGAGAGGGATGGACTAAGCCGGGAATGACAAGCCTGAGCGTCATGGCCATGACTTCTTTCAAAGACAAGGAGAAGGTTTTGGCAAAAGTGGCATCGAGTCCATTTTTCGACACTTCGAATGTATACACAAGCAAAAGCCCAGCCAATGAGTTCTGGACTAGCCGAAGATCCGGATTAAGAATTGAATTTGCAAACTTTACCTGGTAGTCAATAACAAGTCGCTCGAAAAGCTCCTCTGAGAAAGTATCGCTCTCATTGACATCCAAGTTAACAATTTCTACAGAGGACTTGACAAAAGAGCTGAAGGTTTCCTCTAGTTTGATATCAAGTGAAGAGAGCAAGTTGTAGTATCTCTCCATAACAGGCACATCTAGACTGTAAGATTCGAGGTTTATGATTGAATTTGGCGATTGCAAACTCTCGAAGTACGCCACGGAATACCCAAACAGTTGTTTCGACAAAAGCACAGACAAGGAGTAGGACACGAAAGCAGTCAAAAGAGTTCTTTGCAAGTAATCCTCGTCTTTGACAATTTCCTTCACTTCCGGAGAAGAGAGATCCGTGCCCGGTGGAGGCAGAGGCGGGTAGTAGTTGCGAGCTAATGTGTAGATACGCTTCATGACAAACTCCAAATGTACGTCGTTGCATTCCGGGTTAAGGTACAACGCATTGATGAAGCTAGAAACAATCATCGATAAGAACCGTGAAGGGTATAGCGTTTGGATGTTGCGGAAACAACCGTTGATGAGCTCGAATATGCAGTGGAGCTTTACATCATAGAACTTCAAGGCAATTTCAGGGTCGTCGGAAGAATCGCTGGCCTTTGTAGAGCTCAACAATTCGCTTGCTTTTAGAAATAGTTCCTTGGCGTTTCCATCACGTACAAGCACATCGAGAATCCGGAAGATCTTGGCAATACAAGGTGCATTGCGAAGGCCCAGTTTAAAATCAAAGTCTGTATCGACAAAAGGGATGACTAAAGAAGGAATATCCCAGCCGATTTCTTGGACCAAGACTTTATCATCAGACAATGTATCGAGCAATTGTTGAAGCAAGCGTTCCCGCTCTTCGATTGAGTATTTGGAGGGTTCCGAGAGATGGATATCCAAGACAGTAGAATAGGACAAGTAATCGTTGAATTTCTCTGCGTCCACCGCGGCCTCTTTGAGCAGCGCAAGAATGGACTCGAATTCCACGGTCTCTAAGGTTTCGTTACTAGACACCAGAGACGTGTCAGAGTGGGATTGGGACATGGTGGTGAAGGAAGACCAGCTCTGGGGTATTTGAGAAGGTGCGAGTGCCAGCGCCGAGTGTCTGCAGGACAGGGAATTATTCTTGCCTTTGTTTAGAGCAAATACCAATCAGAAGGCTAGATTGTGTTTTGAAATAATGCAGTTTTTTCCCCCTCGGCTCAAAAACTGGTATAAATCCGGCGACGTATTATTAATTTGTAGTGTTCTGGTAGGATGAGTCATAGAGTGCATTGGGAGCACGGCTACGTTCTCACAGATGCATAGTTTCCCCTAGTCAATTCAGCGTACGATGCATGGTAGGTAAATGTATGGAACGGGCTTCGTTTTATGTCACTATGATGATTCCTTTTTATATAGAAAGATGTCTGGTTCTGATCCTATGTGATTTGATGGTGACATTGAAGTATTGTAGCATAAAATGAATATGGTTTGTATACTTCATAGGTCTTTGGTGGTGGAAGGTAATATATCTGGAACATCAACTGGACCATATATACCTTCCCAATAAAACACCAGTTGTGAAGCCTTAAACCACTAGACCTATACACCCCTAAATACAGATCTAAACCATGTTTTCCTTCTTGAATTTCAACTGTCAATTCATAGGTCGGCATCGAATAATTCGGGACCTTGCACTAGACTCTGGATAGCCCATGGTGCGTGGAATGCGTCATACCACCAAGTGCCTAGATGCTACGTCCTATTCAGCATCACCTGACATTTCCCACTTTTACCTTTGAATTAGTTAAAAAAAGAGGGGGGGGTTTAACCAAGGGGGAAAAAAGGAGAAAAGGAGAAAAAATATTAGAAAACAAAATTATACTTCCAGTCATTTATACTATGACATGGCTATTGTGGTTATCTCTTAGAATTGCAAGTCTCGGACATAATTCGCACTCAGACTGCCAATTTAAACTCCACTCTCTATAGTTAAACAAAGATACCAAACCAGAAATACAAGGCCATAAACGACCATAAAAAACCAAAACCCCATTCACATACACAACATTATAGCATGTCACTCCTTATATCGGACCCCGAGTCGTCCTCATCCTCGTTGACTTCACCGCAAAAACCCACCCCCGCCCCCACATCTCCCAAACAATCTACACATGCTAATATACAAGAAGAGGTTAAACAGACTCAAGAATCTCCAGAACCCAAGCAATCTCCAGAATCCGAGCAATCTCTAGAAACTAAATTACAGAAAGTAGAATTACATGATATTAGCAAAGATCAGCTTGTGAAGAAAACTCCTTCACAATCGGAAGACCAAGTGTCGAGGCCTCGTCAAACACAACAGAAAGTGCCCATTCGGCTCCAGGCGATTGGGTCCACAGCAGCAATACAACCTTCGAATTTCAGTGTTTCTGGAACTCAAAACATAGCGTCCATTGCAAAATACATCATGAAAAAGCTACGGCTAAAAACCGTCCATGTATATGTACAGAGCTCGTTTGAGCCAACGCCCGAAGAATCGCTAGGTGACCTCTACGAAAGCTTCAAAACTAATAACGTGCTCAACTTGAGTTACTGTGAAAGCATAGCCTTTGGTTAGAAAAAAAAAATACAACATAAAAACATGTGCAATAAAAAATATTTCATAACGTTATATATAATACAGAAATGCACCTCGCAATGAGAGACACTTGCTGGTGGGTATCGAAAGCAGACAAAACCTTGTCAGGTAAAACGGGTTGAAAAAGCGAACTTAGTAAAAGATAAACTCCGCGCTACCGGAGCTAACAGTGAAGGTGCAACCATCGGAGCCATTGCCACCCTCGTAAGAACCGTCAACGTAAGAACAGGTACCAACGGTGGAAGAACCGTCAGTTCCCTGGATCTTGATGTTGTAGTTTGGAGCTTGCTTGTTGTTTGGGTTAGGAATCAAGGACAAGTAAGTAAGACCACCAGTCCATCCGGCACCGAGGACAACTGGGGCCCAGTTACCCACACCGGAGGAAGAATCACCCCAGATACATCCATCCTCAACAGACACACCAGCGTTGTTGACGTAGTATTGAGAGGAGGTTCTACCATTCTTCCAAGTGAAGTACTCGTCACCGTTGACAACCGAAGCTGGAACGGAGGATTGAGCCTGCAACAAGGTTGGAACGTTCATGTTCTCGGAACCTGGGTAGTCGGTTCTGCAGATAGCAACGTCCTTGTCGAGCTTAGACACGAAAGAAGCAGACTGCTTACCCCAAGCACACAAGAACTTCTCGTCAGGGTTAGATCTGTACAACTTTCCACCCTTACACAACAAACCACCGACAGAGATACCGGAGGAAGGTTGGTTGGATGGCCACTGGGTCTTGGACATACCAGCTTGACAAGCGTAAGAACAGTAGAAACCTTCCTTACAGGTCTCAGAGGTGTCACCGTTCAAGTTCATGACGGAGGTGAAACCACCATTCAAGTTGCTGATCCAAGTGACACCAACGACACCCTGACCAGTTGGCAAGGTGGAACAGTCATGAACACCGTCCTCAAAAGCCTCGGTAGGGTCGACGAAAGCTTGAAGGTCTCCGAGGATACCACCTTGGGAGGAGGAAGGAGCAGACGACGAGGAGGCCGAAGGAGCAGCTGCAGCTGCAGAAGAGCCAGCCGAGAAGGCACCGGAAGTGGAGTCCTTCTTCTCGAGGCTGGAGGAAGCCGAGTCAGCAGCAGCTTCCACAGTCACAGTGACATCTCTCTTGTGCTCGTGGTGGTGGTGGTTGAAACGGGAAGGGGCGGAGGCAGCAATGGCCAAGATACTGGAAAAGACGATAGATGCCTTCATAGCTGAGAGTGATAAGTAGTGGAGTAAGGAAAGACGATAGTTGGGATACTAGGGAAATGGGTTTCTTAGAAACAAGGAACGAAGATGATTCGAGGAGTTTTGTTTGGAAAGAACAGAAGCAAAAAAAAGAAAATCTTCAGACGACGGAATTAATCGTCCATAAAAAGGAATGAAAACACCGGTCGTCAGTGATGCAGGGGAAAAAAAAAAAGCTGCATAAGTGTGAAAAATAATGCGAAAATCAACAATGCAGTGTCGAATCAGAGCAATGCATGCGACAGGATTGAGTCTAGACCGCTGCACTGAGAATCTTAATTTGAGCCTTTTTTGGCTGAAAAGATGCGACATCCCCGTGTATACACGTCATGCAGCAGCAGGGCGTGCAGATAAGAAAGATTTGTTATGAATGCCCTATCAATATGCACTTCTGAGGTGCCACTCCACTGTGGATATCGGTTTTGAGTTTCAGACAGCAAAAGTGTCAGAGAATACCGGCCAGATTCAACGGGGCTCGGAGAAAAGTAGGGGAAAATCTGAAACACCGAAAATACGTTCCTTATAAGTTGGCCAATCCCCCTGTAGTATTGGAGTAGTAAGTGTTAGCTTTTCCACTTGTAGTTACTTAAACGATGGAACCACATTTTAGGTCTGGAAGCAATTTCCTCATCGAACGGCAATTTCAACTTGATACGGCAAACCTTGGTTGCAATGACATCGATCTACGTGGTAACATAGAACATAGCTTGCTGTTTGTTAGGAATGACCTTATACTAGTAATGTGAAGGTCACATCATTAGCGAACGGACTGAACAGAATGACGATTCGCACTGTTTACTTCTAATCCCAATGGGTGAAACGAAGGTAACCTTGGGGTATGACATCAATAATGTAGCGTAACCGAATCAATGCATCTGGCCATTCTAGTAGTTTCCACCTACTATTGCAATAGCATTTATCGTGCTCCGGCACTAGCCATTCCCCATTTCATGGCTTTAGCTACATACTTCCACATTCACATTACCCATGTATACGCACGCCCTCAGTCCACCCACTAGTCGCATTCCGCCTCGGAAGGTCTCGGCTACACAATTGAACACTCTCAAGAACTTAGGAATGCCTGATTTGGATTAGTGATTTACATGACCTAACTTTCAAAAACGTCTCATGCATATTGATTTGTGGTGACATAAATTTCTTTACCCTTTTAGTCAAAAGTGATACGCACTCTAGGACACTTGAGGAGAAGGCATTCGTTGGCATAGCAACGGCGCGGAAATAAGAGCGGAGAAACCATTGTCTTTTAAAATGCAACTAACATTTTGAAGATCCAAGCAACTTACTGTACACACCCTTGGATCTACGGGTGGTTTCGTCATGTAATTAGCCGGTGATGACAGTGGCTAGAATTGTACGTTGTTCATTACGCACTTACCATACACATTCATACTTACTAACACCGTACACCTGGTAACACAGTACTAACTTACAAATTCATACAAAGTACTGTCATACAATTTATACATCGTACTGCCATACATAGTACTGCCATACATAGTAGTGTCATACATAATAGTGCCATACATAGTAACCATACCCTTACACATAGATTAGTGCATCACTTTACCTAGAGCCGAATTGCCGCATGATAAATCCGACGTTGTAAAAGACTTCGCTTATTGATTACGACTAGTCCCGGCGTCTTGCAGATATGCCGTCCGAAAGAAGATCTAGCCCGGTGTACTTTTTAAACATCTTACCACGTCTAGGCCTGCAGAGCCTGCAGTTGAGAGATGTGTCTGCAGGCCAGCCTCTCCAATCATTGACTACATCAATGGATTACACAATAAAGGCCTTGATTGCAAGAGTCCAGACATGAATGCGTTGGTTTGGAACACCGGGGAACTTGCAAAGAAAAAGGAAATTAGCCCATAACCAAGACTTATTGGCGTCCATCGGCATATGTATTAGATGACCAGCACTTTGGCGGTGGGCCTGGACCCTCACCTCATCGCACAGGATCATGCTTTTACGAGTACGCACTAATTATTATTTACACTTATAACAGGCAATTTGAGTCGGGCCTTTTTTTTGAGTTGCTTTTTCTATTAAATCTCAGATATTTTTTAAACCACTCTCCACCACTACATTCGATAACCACTTCGACCTTCCAGTTTCACAGTTGGTTCAGACGTATCACTTGACTAAGCTGGCGGTGCTGTATATAACTGCCCTCGCATTAATTACTTGCAGTCGGGGAATGCGGCTCTATAAAATTCTGCGTTGACATACACGCCATCGCATGGCGTTACTTTTCCTCGTGCATATTTTGCCTCCGCTAAGTCTCGGCATTCATTATGTAAGTATCTATATTGTTCCCTCATCTTCAATACCAAGATTGAACCATGGGTGCTCGAGAGCTTCGGTGGCAGTAATACGATCGTTCGGGTTGATCACAAATAACTTCCGTAGCAAGTCGATGAAAAACCACCAAAACGTAAAATTGCCGAAGTTGATCAAGTGTTGATTGTTCTGATAGTTCGCACTAAGCGAGAGGTCGAAATTCATGTCGAGTCCAATCCGGTCGCTCACGAACAAATCAATTCTCTTGAGTTGCCCCACGCTTTTGATGTACTTCTCCGGCGTTGAAGCCGTGGGGAATTTAAGTCGGAACAGGCTATCCTCGGGATATTCGCTCATTATCCTCCGCACATCATCGTCTTCAATATCGTCAACGTCCGCCATACCTTCGCTGTAGTCATTGGTGAAATATTGTAAGCCACACTCATTTTCTTTCTCTTTGGACACTCTAACCATCTCCTTATCAATGGGCTCGCCCACAACTTTTTCAATCATGGCGAGATGCTCGAGATTGTCGTGTGTTCTGAAGACTGGCTCTCCAATCACCATCTCAACCAATATACATGCAACGGACCACATATCACAGGGGAACGACCATCCCACACCCATTACAATCTCCGGCGCTCGATAGTGTCTTGTACACACGATCGACGAGTGGTATTCGTCATCAAAAATGGCTGAGCCGAAATCGATAATTTGAATGAGTGGATTGTTCAAAATCCGCAGAAACTTTGGCTTTTTCTCCGACCGACGCTTCTCATTGCCAGCATTAAGCTTTAAGTAACTAGTCATGATCGTTCTGCTTCTAATCTGCTTTCTTTGAAAGGAGTCATCATGTAGTAGAATATTTTCCGGCTTGAGATCTGTGTGGATCAAATTTAAGTCGTGGAAGTAAGTCACCGACCGGATGAGCTGTTTCGAAATGGCCTGGATATGTGAGCCAGGGTAGGGTATAAATTTGTTATTCTCCAAAAAGTCATACAAGGAAATCCGTAGAAGGTCGGTAACAATACAAATGTGACCTCTGTAATCTAGACACTCCCGCAAATGAATGCAGTGATTTCTGTTTTCATTGTCGAACTTCTTTAGCGTAGTCAAGACTCGAAGTTCAATTTTGGACGCGTCTCTATACTTCTGGATATTCTTAATGATTTTAATGGCCACGGTCTCTCTGTTGATTTTGTCATAACATGCCACAACTTTACCGAAAGTTCCCTGGCCGAGCAACTTCTTGATGACGAATCTATTTGCAAAAACGTCGTCAATCTTGATAATGTAGTGACCATCTTCGTCATCACAAGGGGGGAGGTTCAATTTGTGGGGAACAACAAGAGTCTTGATGTTGCCAACTTTTTGCTGCTGAGTAATGTAGCTTGTTGGCAACTTCTCGTAAAAGCACTTTGCATGAGGCAACTGAGGCAACGAATTGGTGCGCTGCTTCTTTGGACCGGGAGCAACATTAGAAGTAGGCTCAATGACCTCCTCATTATTTACATTGAACATGTTGTATGCTTCCCATACATCCTTGTCCAAAAAGAGGAAAGAGTCTGAATTGTTTCTCTTTTGCCTTCCTCTAGTAAAATTGGACTTGATTTTGCGTTCCTCGAGGAATACCACGTCGCTTCCATCGTCGTCGAAAATGTCGTCGATTTCAGCGTACATATCATCATCTTCATTGTACAGTTCCTCTACCAAAGCAGACTCGGACTGATGGTATTGATCATTGGAAGTATTGATATTGAATTGAAAGTTGGGAGAACCATTAAAGTTTGTATTACCCTTGGCAACCTCAACGAAAGCATTGTTCTGCGCATTGAGAGGTGAAGTGTCACTGGCACTGGACTTGGACTGCTCGAAATTGCCACTAAACCCCCGGGGTCTTTTTCTATTTGAGATAAGAGACATTATTCCGAAATTGAGTTGAAATTAGCAAAAATTCACTTGAAACTAGCAAAGCAAAACTGGACGAAGTGAAGAAATCTGGCTCAAAGTATCGTTTTGGACACGAAGGAGGAGAAAATGTGAAACGAATTGAATGATGAAGATTTGGAATAGTCAAGGAGCACAGACAGCCCGGCTGGAAAGAAATGAAACAAAGGCAAACCAAGCAGGTTCAATAAGAAAACAAAGTATGGTGAGGGCAACGGAGAAGAGGGAAGTCTCAGGGCTCTAAGAATTGAACAAGATTGAGCAAGAAGTGAAGAAGAGCGTCGAGACGTAGCGCTTGCGGGAGGCTGACTTGAGAAATTGCTTTTTTTCGGATGGGGTTTTGGATTGGATGTTGGACAATTAAAACCTGAGATAAGGTGGAGTTGAGGTCAGGGGGTCGCGGTCGTGCGCGGGCCAAACTGGTTGGCCATTCTGCGCGTAATTAATGAGCTCCGCAATTCATGACTAATGAGGGGAACGGCCAGCCATGTCCCCCCGACTATGCCCTGCCAGAAGTCGAGACATGGCGAGAATGCCCCGAGCCGAATGGTATGAAGGATCAGTTTATCGAATCACGCGAGAAAGTGTATACACACACACAATTCACCAATTTTTTTGGAATTCCAAAAAAATTGTAAAGATTTATTATTAAAATTAGTCATACACTTTAACCTTGTGAAACACGTCTAATTCGTGAAATAGCCTAATTGTGTGGATATTTCCATTATGGGCCACGTGCGTGTATTATGTTAAGCATTGGTTGCTGAATGGTGGATTGTATGAAAAACTTTGCGAGCGCGAGGTGTAGCGAGCGAGCGAGCGACAGAGCTCAAAGATAAGTGAGTGAATGGGCCAACCCCTAAGCAATTTGCGTGCGCACCGCACCTCACTACGTCGCAAGGCATTCACTCTCACTCAGCACTCTTGAGCATTTTCTCAGAGCATTTTCTCAGAATATTTTCTTTGAGCACTTGCTCTGAGCTCACTAAAATAGACTTTGGCTAGTATATGCGAATTACACCAGCACAATTGGAATAGGTTTTCAAGATGAATAATTTTTTAGCACGCCAAAATTATTCCTTGCCATGGCCAAAAATGGTCTCTACGTTTCATTGTATTTTTGACCTGATTTTTTGTGGGTCCTTCAAAATGTAAGGTGTCTCATTACAATGTTAGGCCTAAAAATATACTAGGTCTCGTTGGGCTTCCTGGTGAGTATTGTCAATGTTGTTTAATGGGTGGGCTTTTGATGTCTGTTTGAATATTTTGAATGTGTTTGAATGTGTTTGAATGTGGGCTTCCAATTAAGGCTTTGAAATGCAGGGTACTGAAACATATGCCTCTGAGTGTCCAGTCTATTACAGCGATTTTCAAAATGATTCAAACCAACCTCAAGAGTTAAGAATTCAGAATATTGAATTCTAATGAAAGTCGGTGTGAAACATTACGCCAATTGGTTTGAAAGACTGGGTGGAGGGGAATTAAACTTTTTTGAGTTATTGGTTTGTTTAACTTTGCTAATGTGGCTCGAAACATTCTGCCGCCCTGGTTTGATTAGTTTTGAAAAACATTGTACATGTCTTTGGTTCAATCGGTGCCTCAGCTATGACCACTGCGATATGAGATTTGAGGAAAAGAAAAAGGAAAAGGAAAAGCCTGACCAATGACTAATATTGAGCGTATTCATGGCTAACTGAAAATGTGTATCAGACGAAATTGGGGTTTGGACAAAACAGGTGTCTTTTTTATGGGTGATGTGTGTTGGGTTTTCGGGGGACGGGTGTTCCGGAAAAAGTATGCGCTTTTAGAAGCGCTGTCCATTGTAGACGTAAATATTGGTACCCATAGTTAGCAAGAGAGTGAGACCAACGAGAAGCTCCACTCAATTATATGGTATTTGATTCTGGGTGATATATTACCGATTAGGCCTAAATAAGGCGCCTTCTGTCAATTGGCTCAGAGTAGCCAAGCTTTTATTTTTTTTTTTTGATTACCAAATCTGGCCAATAACAGTGCCTCAACAACCACCCCTAAGATGAACCTAGACCCTGTGAGGAATGACCTTTCGCATAGTCAGCAGCCGTATCACATCTTCGACTGCTTCCATTTTGCATCAAGCTCGCATTCTGAAGTCATCGGCCTACGCTGCATGCATGCAGCTGAGTAATCTGAAGGTTTGGTCACCAATGGGAGAAATTGTCCTTGGGTGGCAAGTTGCAAGGGAACACCGGGACTCCGCGATACAGCTGCAGACCCTATGCAAGTGCAGTGACAGGAACTACGTACAGTATGCGCGCCGTCTGCAACAAACAGAGGTCCAAGGACCCCTTGGACCTCCGCAGTCACGTGAGCTGGAACTACAATAGGACGGGGAAAGCTAAACCACGGCATTTTGAAACCGGAGATTGGTTCCGAATCCGGCCGAAGATTCCAGGTAAGTTTCCAACCAATTGAAAACTTCAACTTCAAAAATTTACTCATACAAATATCCCCGAATAACCCCTTTACTTCCGTGCACTGGACCAGTGTACTGTTTACACTGAGGAGTGCGAAAACAAGAGAAACATGCGAGACCATGCGCTCTATGCGCACCTGCTACTCTAAATTAGCGCGCACCGTCCATGATTTGCTCTGGCGTTTCTTTTAACCGCGCCATCAGGAGCCCTCCCTGGTCCAGCATATCAAGGTAAGTGTTCGCTTCTTCAACACTTAAAGGTAGTAGAAGCCCCTAGTCTTCGAGGCATAATCCCCATACGGCTGCATTGATAAATGAAGTACCCTGAAATCACACAGCAATTGAGCTTGTTTTCGTGGTCTGATATTCTCGGGCAGCCATAACGGGCTGCACTGCACACCACCAGAGGTTCCACTCGCGCTAAAGTATGACAAGCGCTCAGCAGCTTGACAACGAATTATGAAATCACATTCCATAGCAAAATTACTGACATCTCTGGTGACCGTGAGGGACAACCAAGTGGGGGAGCAAACCCAATTTTTCCAAGTCTTTTTAGTTTCTTATTCATTCTACTAATCACAATTGCCACCCCCAAAAATCCCCTCCACAAATTTCTTAATTTTTTGGTGCCGAAATTCAGGTCCCTGGTCCCTGACCCTTTCCAAGTCAAATTGCTAGACCCAATTTAGGGAGTGGTGCGATCTTTGGCATGGCCCGCTATTGCACATATTTGGACCACGTCCAAGAGCCGCTCACACAGGAATTGGCGCACGATTTGTGGCGGGCAAGGCTGGACCACCAAGCAAAAGTTCTTTTCTCCGGCACAGTGGCCTGGAAATGACTGGCGCCTGCACATAACCGCCGCGCAGCGCCTGTCTGACATCCGCGCAAAATTTGGGCCCGCTTTTACCCTCCGCTTTACTGCCTCCAGCAGACCAAAAGATATATACCCCATGGAAATCCGCTCGGACCACGAGATTCTTTCTTTGTGTGGCCTGGCTTTCTAGTGCGAGTCCCCAATCTGCAACTTTTCCGTCCCGGGGGTTTTTTAAGAAAAGCCTTCTCCTCATTTTTTTTTATCTTCGGTACCACCGCTTGTCTGTTTCCATTCGATTCAATCTTCTGCCAAGCTACCATCACAACTATATCTTCCCACTCCAACCCCCTATAGCGAGTCCCCAGTGCCCGCTTCATTTGTCCAGCTTTTGTTTTATCCGGGAATCTTATTTAATGATCACTTTAACTCCTCCACCATGACTACCCTGTCCAACTTGAGTCCCCTGGCGAAGGCTGTCGCTAATCCCGACACCGCCGCCGAACCCGCCTGTTCTCAAGCCCGTTTTGGCGAAACTTCCGAAAAACATAAGCATCGTGAGAAGTTCGATCAGAACGACCTGTCGAACGATGCCTCGAACGAAACTTCCGAATCCGACAATGCTAACTACCTAAACATGTTCAATAAGTCGAAGCCTCTTTCCTCCAAGAACTTGAATGCTGTTGTGGCCTCCAGCGAGAGTGCCAGCCTGTCTACTGATGCTTCCTCCCTCACTACCCCAGCCACTGTGGTGGAAGAAGGAGACTCCAATCCAGATGCTAAAGCTTCTCAAGACCTCTCGAAGAGCGGCCTTGTCAAGAAGTTTTTCTGTAAAACTTGCAACCAAGGCTTTACCCGGAAACACAACATGGCAAGTCATGAGTTGATCCACACCACCATCAAGCTACATGTGTGTCCAACCTGTAACAGTACGTTCCGTCGTATACACGACTTGAAGCGTCACGAGAAACTACACACGGGTGAAAAACCTTACTTTTGCAATGCATGTGGCCGTCGCTTTGCCAGGCCAGATGCTCTTACTCGTCATTTCCAGTCAACAAACGCTTGTTCTGGCAAAGCAACCGAGAAATCATCGGCATCGGCATCGACAGAGTCTGCCATCGATGACTCTTCTCCAAGTGATGTCAAACTAGACGACAAGAAAGATAAAAGCCACAACATTGTCCAAAGTCACGCTAGGAAGGAGAAGAGAGGAAGTCTTCCCCCTCCTGGTAAACCTTTTAACAATGAACAGCTGTTGCCACTTGGCTCCAGCTCCTCCTTTGACTCTGCAGGCAGCAATAAGGTATCATCGTCGTCCGAGCCGGATGGCACTCCCCCGGAGTCCACGCAAACCAACTCGTCTTCTGACATGTACTCCAATCCAAACTACACCGACAGCCAATCGAATTCGACGTCTTCGCTACCCAAGCCTGGGTTTGACATGAGCAGGTGGAATCCTTCCGGTCTGGCATTTGGTTTGAATACCAAACTGAGTTCAGAGAACGAAAGCAATGCTACTGCCCTCAACTCAGCTTCGGCTAGACAAGACGGGTCTGTGACATCTTATGGCAAAAAGAACTCATCAATTCACAGCGGCGATAAACATGATTTGTACAACCAACGTTCCTTCTGTGACCCCCAGGCTCCGAACATCGAGTCTTCTACGGAGTCAACCTTGGGTCTGACGCCTCTCTTGTACAGGATGATTAGTCCCTTCACTAGTCTGTCTGGTAAAGATGTGCAGAACAACCCCCGATTTGCTCCAAACTTCTCAAAAGTAGGTCCTGTTCAAGCAAATCAGCAACCGTTCCAACAGCAGCAAGATCTCCAGCAGGTCCAGCAGCGTCAGCAGCAGCATCTTCTTCAGCAACATCAAATGCAACAGCAACAGATGCAGCAGCAGCAACAACAACAACAGCAGCAACAACAACAACAGCAGCAACAGCAACAACAGCAGCAACATGTCCAACAACTTCAACCTCCTCCTCTCAACACCGACCCAAAATACGGGTCATTTGTATACACCCAAGGTCGTGGTGGGTGGCAGGGAAACATGCCTATGCACAAATCTGGGGAATCTGTTTCTAGTGAACCTTGGCAGTACTCACGTGATGCCAGTTACATGGCCCACAACCAGTATGAACATAATCCAGGCCTAGCCAACCAGGACCCCAATAGGACTGTTTCAGTGGATGAATACCAGAACCTTTTGAGTTACACGCACTCCTTGCAGAACAGTTTAAATAAGCTTGAGAATCGCATGGAACTCATCGAGGGCCAAGTGGCCCGCGAATATAGGAATCTGGAGTATAAATGGACTAAGAAGAGAAGGAAGAGCAGAAGCTAAGGCTTCTTTCACCTATGCAGCTTTTTTTTTACGTTCAATCAGCTCATAGGCCCGATGTGTTCAAACAAACCATCGGTGGATATCACGGCTGCATTAAATTATTATCGGAGGTTACACGGCATTATATAGATTCACTTTACGACATAACCATTATGCCACATGTAGACCTTCTCAGCCCGTGCCAGGTGCGGGTATCGCTAGCAAGAGGCGCGTGCACGTGACCGTCTATCCCTTAATCAATTTGGGCCCCTTATCTCGCAACGGTAAATTACTCTTTACACAGAAAATTTATTCTTCTATTGTTTTCGTAAAGCCTTTGATTCCTTAGTCCTATTTCGAGGTTTGCAGCCATCTTTGTCTTCCCCTCCCAAAGATACCTTTGACTATCGCTTCTTTTTTGGAATTGTGTCCTTCTTTGCATATAAGCTTTGATTTGCCTCTGACACAGTCCAAAATTTGATAATAACTACGCTTGTTTTTGGGGTGTTTTGATTTTATTCCACTTAACTCAATTCACAAGTGAACCATGTCTTCTGCCATTTTAGCCACAGATGAAGAATGGTCTATCATTTCCTCTTCTGACCTTGAGGAACATTCTGGAACTACCAGTGATGCGGAGCATGATTCCGGAACCAATGACAGTCTGAAACAGGATAAGCCAAGTACTGAACCGTTCACCTGTAATGCTGAAAGTGTTGAATTCGAAAAGTCTATTATTGGAACGCCAGATGTTCCTGCCAATATGGAGTCTACGATTGTACCACGTGAGAGCCCTAAAGTGCGTGACGAGGAGGTTTCGCAAAATCCCCAGACTTTCCAGAGCATCCAGCCCCACTTGAACCTGACCCGTTCCAATGGTTATGTTTGTGGTTACACAAAGAAGTGCTCGTCTCGGATTGCTTCAAGCTTTAACAATTGCCAAGAGAGTTTCAAATCCAAATCTAGAGCTGTGTTTCAATGTTTGTTTGGACTGCACCTTGCGAGAATGAAGCAGCGTGCGACCTCTGAAGTTCCATTAACCTTCTTGGAATCGGTCATCTTGGACTTTCTAATGCTTTTGGAAAAGTCTCAGGATTATTTGTTTGCCTACATGCTTTTTTACGTGTCACTTTTTTTTGCGGTGAAGGTTGGTCTTGATTTTTGCCATCGTGAGTTTCCAAGTACGCAGGAGCTCAAGACTTTCTTTTCGCAGCAATATGATTATTTGAAGCATACCGTATTGGGACCAAGCACCAATGAATTGAAGATTGCTCAAAAAATTCCGAAATGTTTGGAGGCTTTACGAGTCAAAGACTTGTATTTGCGGGCAAAATCTATTTTTGAGCCTAAACTGGCAGCAATGATTTTGGACGATAGCCAGTCTAATTGGCTTGCGAAATTCTGGATTCCGTTTCGTCATCCGGAACCCCAAGTGCCGCCTGTCAGCAAGTGGCACAGCACATCTTGGGGCCTCTTTCAGAAGGAATTTCTGGGATTGAGAAATACTTGTGGACAATTGAATAATTGGCGGTCTTGCTTCTCCAAGCTACAAACATCCACAAATGAAGTCTTTCAGATTTGGCGGCCATGTCTATCAGAATTACAAGACTCCAGCAAAGAAGCGTTCCAGACTTGGCACCTTTACCTTTTCAAACTACAGAATTCCAGCAAAGAAGTGTTTCAGGTTTGGAATTCCCACTTTTTTAAATTGCAAGAGTCTTCGAAAGAAATGTTTCAGTTTTGTCGCTCCTCATTCACTAAAGTGGCAATGGATGCAGGGACTGAAATTCTGGACATGTCGAAGGTCTTGCAAGAGCGCTGGAAGTCAGGCGTCTCATGGGAACAATATCTTAAGTGGACAAACCACGCAGCCGAAACAGCCAATGCCAAATTCTATGAATACATCAGTGGCTTATCAGACTGCGCTACATCGAAAGTATGGAACGCTTCATTTTACTCGCAGCAGTTTGGCCGGGCACAACAGCAATTCGATGAGATCGCAAAGCACTCATATCTAACGATGAATAAAATCGTGCAGAACATACGTGATGCATAGATAGAGGTTGGCATCAATTCATGGGCATGAAGTACAAGACTGTGAAGGCTTAAACGTTAGCCTAAACGTTAGCCTAAAGTTGTTCTAAACGTTGGGGCCTTAACCCTGAGGCTGAAGATATGAAGGGCTACTGAGCTAGCAGCGGAATTATTGTTTGTGCGCTCTCACCGAAGGAACAATGCGCTGAGAAACACGCGTGACAGCGCCTAGAACCGTTTAATCTCCATTTGGAGGTGGCTCTATGCATTTCTGTATGTTTGAAGTGATCTGTCTAGTGTCGTGTGGAGCAAAGTCTGGTTTTATTTTAGTTGATATCCCAATGATTACTATGCCACCCGTAACCGTCACTCGCCCGTGGACGTTGGCAGTGTGCATACTGAGTCGTGCGCATCCGCTTCGTCCACCAAACTAATTTCTGAACGCACCCACACATTACACTCAAGTAAACAGGTATCAACCAAGATGGGTATGTTACATGGAATCAATTCCAAAGCAGGTAATTCGGATATATTTCTCTCGCTCCAAACTCATCCCTAAAACTTGGAGCTCTCCCGAAGTCCCTGCCATATTCGGACCTCATCCTAGTCCCACCGTACTAACACCCAGGTATCCCTAAATTCTTCAGATTTATCTCTGAAAGATGGCCGTTGATCTCACAATTAATCGACGGGAACAACATACCCGAGTTTGACAATTTGTATCTTGATATGAACTCCATTCTCCACACTGCCACCAACTCCAATAGTGGAACGTTGGAGCGGATGACCGAGGACCAGATGTACTCAGCAATCTTCAACTACATTGACCATTTGTTTGACATCATAAAACCCAAGGAGGTATTCTACATGGCCATTGACGGAGTTGCGCCCCGAGCCAAGATGAACCAGCAACGAGCCAGAAGATTCAGAACGGCTATTGAAGCTGAGCAGACCATGCGCAAGGCCATTAACGAAGGTTTGGATATTCCGAAGGAGGACCCCTTCGACAAAAACGCCATTACTCCGGGTACAGAGTTTATGGCCAAGCTCACGAAGAACTTGAAGTACTTTATCCACAAGAAAATCTCCGAAGACGCCCGCTGGTCCAAGGTGAAGGTGATTCTCTCGGGCCACGAGGTGCCGGGAGAGGGAGAGCATAAGATTATGCAGTACATTAGAAGCATTAAGTCCCAGAAAAACTATAATGCTAACACAAGACACTGTATCTATGGCTTGGATGCAGACTTGATTGTGTTGGGGCTTGTTACCCATGACCCTCATTTCTCCATTTTAAGAGAGGAGGTGGTGTTTAATTCTCGTGCAAACAAGGCTTTGACCGATGTCCTGGAGCAAAAATTTTACTTGTTGCAGTTGTCGTTGTTGAGAGAGTACTTGGGCTTGGAGTTCCAAGACTTGACCAGCGCTTTATCGTTTGGTTATGACTTCGAGAGGATATTGGATGACTTCATCTTGATCATGTATGTCATCGGAAACGATTTCTTGCCGCATTTGCCGGACTTGCACATCAACAAGGGTGCCTTTCCTTTGTTGATTGCTGCTTTCAAGCAGAGTATCATGCACATGGATGGTTACTTGAATGAGGGTGGTAAAATCAACTTCAAAAGATTATCCATTTGGCTTGAGTATTTGTCGGAGTTCGAGTTGGAGGTGTTCGAAAGTCAAAACGTCGATGTGGATTGGTTCAACAAGCGTATTGAGGACATCTCCATCACCGGAGAAAGAAAAAGAGAGAGGTCTGGTAAGACTTTGATTTTGCAGGATGAAAAAGAATTGGTGAGCATGATTCAACCATGGTTGCTTGAAAACGCATGCAAACCCATCAATGAGCTAATTGCCTTGGCCAACGAGGACAAATTGCAATCTTTCAAGCTTCCAACCGATTTGGCATCAAAATATTTGGATTTTTTGAAAAAACTCGCCTTAGAAACTGGTTTTCTTCTAGTCCACTCCCAATCCAACAACACTTATGAAGCTACAATTGATGTTGACGGAATTTCTCCTTATGAAAACGATGAGGAATTCAATGGTAGAGTTGCTGATATCAAGAGCACTCTCAAAAAATACCAATCGGCAAACACGTTTGCTACTGATGAATTGATGAAAGAGGCCAAGGACCTTTATGACTCCAAATTCGTGGAATTCAAGACCAAGTATTACAAGGAGAAGTTGCACTTCACCGATGACAAGCAAATCACTGATTTCGCTAGACATTACTGTGAGGGTTTGCAATGGGTGTTGTATTACTACTACAAGGGATGTCCTTCTTGGAGTTGGTTTTTCAAGTTCCACTATTCCCCAAGAATCTCCGATATCACTAAGGGTATAAATGATATGTTTGAGAAGAACGAAGAAGACGTGAAGTTTGACTACTCGCAACCTTTCAAGCCATTTGAACAATTAATGGCCGTCTTGCCCGCTAGATCCAGGAAGTTAATGCCTCCTGTTTACAGGCCGTTGATGACTGATGAGCACTCTCCTATCATAGACTTTTACCCTGATGATGTGGACATGGATTTGAATGGTAAGACCGCATCTTGGGAAGCTGTTGTTTTGATTGACTTCGTGGATGAGAAGAGGTTACTTGAGGTTTTGAAGCCAATCGAAGCTAAATTGACCCCTGAGGAAACTCAGCGTAACTCTCATGGTGAGGATATTCGGTTTGTTTTCACTCCCCAACATGATCAGGTATACTCAACCCCACTTCCTGGATTCTACCACGACCTCGAGCACGATAAATGTTATGAGGAGACGCTTCATTTGGAAACTATTCTTCCAAACTTCAAGTTCACTTTGCCCAAAAATGCCAAGCTTGGTAAAAACGCATTGGCTGGTTTCCCCTCTTTATACACAATTCCGTTTACTTCAAGGTTGGCATTGCTGGATGTGAAGATTTTCAACTTCCCCTCGAAATCTGAATCAATGATTTTGACCCTCGAGGATGTGTGGAAGAACATGAGTGTTTCTCAAGTTGCAAATCAATTAGTGGGCAAGGTCATTTACGCAAACTGGCCTTTCTTGGAGGAATCTAAACTCTGTGAAGTTTGGGAACAGGGTATCAAGTATGAGTTTGTCAGAAATGCCGGTGGAAAGAGTGTGGTCACTAGCGAATTGAGTCCACAAGAGACCTCCGAATTTAACAAACTCCGTTCTAGTCTTCTGTCTTCTTACGCCAAAGAGAAGGGTGTTAAGGTGGGTGCTATCAACGCCATCGCTTTTGTACAAAAAGTGACTGGTTTGGCCAGAACTCAAAGAGGAGCACTTGCAAAGTCGTTTTCTCCTGATAAAAACGCATTCCCATTGCAAACCATTGTTGAGACGGTGAAAAACAAGGACCAAAGGTACATTACTCGTGGTGCGATTCCTATTGATAAGGAATATCCTGTTGGTATGCCTGTTGTGTTCTTGGGTGCTTTTGCTTATGGTGCTCCCGCTACCGTTGCTGGACATACCGACAATAAGCTCAATTTGAAGATTGACAAAATCCTGTCTGCTTTGGAGCCAAGCATTGGTAAAAAGAGATTGGCCATTGAGAGGAATGAAATTAGGTACTTGTCGTCCTCTGACATTGCCAAGACCCTCCATGTCAATCCATTGTTTTTGTCGAAGATTGCAGGAACTTACATGTTGAAAGACAAGGGCGGAAAAATGGTGAATGTTGGATTGAACCTTAAATTCGAGGCTCGTCGTCAGAAGGTCATGGGTTACACCCGGAAAACCCAGAAGTTTTGGCAATACTCGTTGTTGGCTTTGGAATTGATGCGCAACTACTTGAAGGAGTTCCCTCAGTTCTTGGCCAAACTTCAAAAGGTTCCTCAAAACCGTGATATGCCCCCTGTTTCTGAATTGTGTGACGAAAAAGAACTCTCGGCAATCCAAAAGTGGTTGAAAGCAAATGTGGGTCTGTTGCAGAGAGTTTCCTTGGAATCTGAACAGTTGACACGGTTCAGTGTAACAGCAATTGAGGACTTCATTCAAGACTTCATTAGTCGTCCAATGCCTTTGGATAAGAAGGATGTCAAGGGAGTTCCTGTGGAGGCAGTCATTAACCCTCATGTCTCTTCCCAGTTGCTTAATGCCCAAAGATTCGAACTCGGTGACAGAATCATTTACGTTTCTGACACTGGTAAGGTCCCCAAATTGAGTAAAGGTACCGTTGTGGGCATTACATCAGAAGGTGAGCTGACCTCTTTGTCGATTGTGTTCGACCACGCTTTGGTTGGTGGTAACAACATGGGAGGAAGATTGAAGACCAACAGAGGATCTGTTGTTGAATCGTCACAAGTCTTGAATCTCACCGAGAGACAATTAGTCTACCACTCAAATGCCTCAAAGTCCAAGAAGACGCTCAGTAATGCCGAACGCAGTGCCCGGTTCAAGAAGCTCGAGGATGAAAAATTCCAAGCAAGAGAAGCAGCTACCAAAGTCGCCAACACCAAGAATGCCAAGAGCAGCAATGAGTTGTTGTCATTGTTGAAGAAGGGCCAAAACGGACCTGAAGGTGAGGCAGCTGCAGAAGCCAAAGACGACGAAGCATCAGCTCAGAAAGCAGATGAGGAGTCTGAGGTCAATGTCAATCCTTCGGCAATCAAGCTGATTTACGGACAGATCTACAACAATGTTATGTACCAAGGTGCAGTGCCGGCACCACCCATGCCCGGTGCACCTTACGGACATCCTTTCCCCCAACCAGGAGCAGAATTTGCTCAAGTGCCAGGTATCCCATTGCCTCCACAGTTTATGCAACAACAACCACAATTTCCTCTCGGACAGGTGCCATATGTCCCCACACATATCGGGCAAAACGGCACCCAGAGCGAAACTCCAGCAGACGATGGCCAAAATCCAACCAAGCCTAGAGGTTGGGTTTCGGGAAGAGGACGTGGTAGTGGTAGAGGCAGAGGCGGTAACAGAGGCGGTAACAGAGGCGGTAACAGAGGTGGACGTGGTAGAGGAGGCAAAGCCCAGGCTTCGGCTGAGAACTAGCAGTTCCAGTGAAAGCCGTGTTTTACTTATTGACTATTCCCTGCGTCACCGACAAAAGTTTACACCACCACAGTGGCTATGATAGATCAATCTTGTTTATAAGGACTATTTACAGTGTTTAATATAGATCATGTTTTAAAGACGTTGATTCGGACCCGGCAAGGCAAGTCCCATAGACTTATTTCTCGGCGTTCTTCCCCGTGGTAGTCTTGTCACCAGGTAGATTAACAAGCCCTAGAGAGTCCCAGTCGGACTCAGCCATCAACTGGTTCTCCATTCTGCATTTTAAGTAGCCCTTTGCCAAGATGCGGCAGTTGGGGGCGTTTTTGTTTTCCGTGAACTTCATGCATTGGAGATAGTCCATCATCTGTTGCTTACACTCGCCAAAATGATCCAAAGGAAAAGAGCCTCTTTCAGGAGGCGCAGGGGTCCAAGACCGAAAGCCACCGCCTATGGTTAGAAAAGAAGGAGTTAGTGATGTGGGATATACATACCAGGAGCACCAGTAGCCATTTTGGTGTGTGATAAGCAGGAGCGAGAAGATGATTAGCTGATGGTCACGTGACCCCGTACGAGAAATAGCTTTTAATTAGTGCATTTTTGGGATAGGGGGATGGTTAAGTAGGGAATTTATTTGAGTATTTGGTGATTCTGTGGCTTCTAGAAGTCGGATACTATTACTTGCATTAGGTCGTTTGATGTAGAAATATTTTATACGTAACTATGAGTTGTATTGTGAAGTATATTGTGCTCCAGTATTGGCTGAGATTGTATAAAGTGCGAACTGTTAGTCAGACTGCAACGTTCCATTAAACTAGGGTAAACAGGTGTGAAGAAATCACTTGATGACATTTTCTGGAAGTATAGAGGTGTTAAGTAATTTCTTTATACATTTAGTATATTTTAAGATTTATTTAGTTTTGTTTATATTGCATTTTAATATCTAGCAAGTCGTTTAAATTGCTGCTACAACAGTCCACAGTAAGATTAGGTAAGGAAATGGAGATCTGAACCAGATGGACTGAAATGGACAGAGTGAAATAAAAAAATTGGGCTAATAGAATAGAATAAGGTTAGAGGCTCGCAATTAACATCAAGATAAGAAATGAAGGCGTAGTGTATTGATGATTGGACTGGTATCTGATAATGCTCCCTGTGAGTATCACCGTGGGTACTAGAGTCATACAGTCCCATTGACCTTAACTTGACTTTCACATTGACCTTAACTTGACCTTCACTTGACCTTCATTTGACCTTCACTTGACCATCACAAATTATATTTAAGTGCTGGTCATTGTGTTTGTTTATTTACCTTGATGACTATTGCTACAACTCTCTGGCGACTGCTTTGTTCTGTTGTTTCACTTTGTTACACTGTTTCACTCAGTGATTGTCCGCAATTATGGAATCAATTTCACAGCGTGAAAGCCGCAACAAACGGCTCTAGTCGAACAATGGACTGAGAATTTCTACACTAATAATACTATGCATAATACAGGAACACGAGCAGCATCAGGCGAGATCATAGCAGTTGAGAAAATTATATAGCAGAAGACAGAAAATTTTTTTTTGGTACAAGAACAAAAATTGGGCTTTGGTTCAGGAAATGAAATGCTATTCTTTGGGTTCTATCTCGCTTAAACGTGACTGGAGTATAGTGTAGGGCATTTGGGGAGAGTGCGAAGCAGCAATGCCAGAACAGAGGTTGAAGTGTTGCCGTAGGCTGTAGACGGTGAAAAGGTGTGCATGTGGCGAGCACGTTACCCCGGAAAAAATATTCTCCCTCCCCCACCACGGGCGAGCGGAAGCTATATCAGGCATGCGCTGTCAGCGTTATCGTTCTACATATAAATGTTCGGATGGATGTAGCAACTTAAGAATATCTTCTGCAGTCGGGCTAACAATGTAGCCATTATTCAAAGTGAATCAGTTGATTTGAAAGCGCTTCTTTTTTCTCGGTGTTATAAGTTTTCCGGTGCGCTAGCATAGCTTATTGTCTTTTTTTTTTCTTGTTCACAGGGTGTATTTCACATACTAGCGGTATTTCCTATACTTACCGAAACTGCCCCTGATTAGCCATTATTCTTCTCCTGGCGGGTTTAACATAATTAGGGGTTTTATTGTGTTCTTAGCTCCAATATCGTGAACCTTGGATTGTTTACCTGTGTTCGTAGCTGCAAAGAGAGCAGTGCATTTAGCATCTGATCCGAAAGCCCACCAACCGAGCCTAACAAAAACTTGGCCTCACAGTACAAGGAAGGTGAGACTAAGCGAAGAGTGCACTTTGCAATTCCGTGGGTCCCCAGGCTCATTTAACCGACCTCCCAAAGGATTTATCCATGTAACAACTCCATAACAATGCTCTTAAAGTAACCACCGGCTTGGGTGTCGGGCGCGGCGCCTAACACCGAGACCCCAGCTTTGATCGCATGAGCTACGACCCGGCCCCACGGAAGCGCGCAGCGACGATGGCTAAAGTGGAGAAGTATCACTGAAAAGTGAGCGCGACTCCGGTGTCATTTTAGCATTTTTTCCGGGTCGGCCATATATATACATTTCACCTACTGTTCCATACCCGACACCGCCGTTTTCCCGCCCCGATGACTACCGAACTCAAAGCTAGAGAGATCTTTCAGCAGTTCGCTGCCGTCGATGTTGTCTCCCAGGAAAAATACCTTCCGCTTCCGGAATTTGCAACGATATTGTCGCCGTTTCCAAGCGACTTGCCCAAACAGTCATATTCCTTATTGTATTTGATGGCCGACAAGGACCACAAGGGCTACGTCAACGAGAAAGACTTTGTGTCGTTCATTGATGTCTTGACCTCTGACGACGGTGAGTTTAAGGTGCTTTTCAATGGTATTGCCAACAACCAGAAAAAATTGTCCTACTCTGACTGTATCGAGGTCTTGAACAAGTTGAACAAGTCGATCGACCCGCTGTATCAGATGAAGGCTAGAAAGTTGAACTGGACCTACTTGGAACGTTTCTTTTCTCCCAGTGGTGAAATCGATTTCTTAGACTTTATTTCCTTGGTCAACTACTTGCCTGTGACTAAGCTTATTGGTGGCTTTGAGGTGGTTTCCAAAAGATCTGGTGTTATCAGCGGAGACGATTTGGTCTACTTGTTGTCGACAAACCTCAACCACAAGTTGTCCTCGAAATTGAAAAACAACTTGTCTACATTGCCTGAATTCTTCCAAAAGACCGACTTCACTTTATCCAACCTTCTTTTGATTTATAACTGCTTGAGCAAATTGGACTTGATAAATGAGGTGATTGCTAATACTCCTCCTACCACCTCCGACAAGTCGGACATTATCATCACCAAAGCTGACTTGCACAAGCACTTGAATGACCACTTATTGAAATCCTCCAACTTCAAGCCTATCTCCACCCACGAATTGGACTTGTTGTTTTTCTTGATCAATAGAAATGAGGAGAAGATCCCAAGAAGGGAGTTGATCTCTATCTTGAATCCAAACTTCTTCAACAATACGAATTCTTTGAAACCAATCTTTGAGCACCCTGCTGCGCAGCCCATTAAAGATGACAATTTCCTGTTATGGCCAATATTTGACTCGATGTACTCCTTCTTCTTGGGCTCCATTGCGGGATGTATTGGTGCCACTGCAGTCTACCCAATTGACTTGATCAAAACTAGAATGCAGGCTCAGAAGCATAATGCCTTATACAACAATTCTCTTGATTGTCTTAAGAAAGTTTTACGTAAGGAGGGTTTCAAAGGCTTGTACTCTGGTTTAGGTGCTCAATTGGTTGGAGTGGCTCCAGAAAAAGCCATCAAATTGACTGTCAACGATTTGATGCGTAAAATAGGTTCCGAAGAAGATGGATCCATCACCATGCCTTGGGAGATTTTGGCTGGCTCTTCTGCTGGTGCCTGTCAGGTGATTTTCACCAATCCTTTGGAAATTGTCAAGATCAGATTGCAGATGCAGGGTGGAAGCAATGCTTCCAAAACATTGAAGCCTGGTGAAATACCTTACAAGAAACTCACTGCAGGCGCTATAATAAAACAGTTGGGTTTGAAGGGTTTATACAGAGGTGCTAGTGCTTGTTTGTTAAGAGACGTTCCTTTCTCTGCCATCTACTTCCCAACATATGCTAACATCAAGTATCACTTATTCGACTTTGACCCTACTGATCCAAACAAGAAACACTCGTTGAGCACCTGGCAGTTATTAGTGTCTGGAGCCATGGCTGGTGCCCCAGCAGCATTTTTTACCACTCCAGCAGATGTGATCAAGACCAGATTGCAAATGGAGGCCAAGAAGGGTGACGTTAAGTATAGAGGAATCGTCCACGCATTCGGTACAATTTTGAAGGAAGAGGGGTTCGCAGCATTCTTCAAGGGTTCTTTGGCCAGAGTGTTCAGATCTTCTCCTCAATTTGGTTTCACCTTGGCATCATACGAGTTGTTGCAGAACTTGTTTCCTTTACATCCTTCCAATACCAGGGAGTCCAACTTTAAAGCTATGAGCGGTTACCCCGGAGTATACGACTTGACCAATGATCAGGTCTACAACAGCAAACCAAGAGTGATGTACTTCAACCAAGACCAACTTTATAAGCTGAATGGTTTGACATCAAAGACTGATTTGTCGAACGCGTTGATCACGTTACCTGCTGACTATGTCTACAAGTCTTCTGACGCTATCAAGCTTTTAATGGACGTGGACTACAAGTTTGGTAACTTCGACTACAATGCTTACTCCAACTATATAAAACGCTAAACTGCAGAGACAAACTTTCAATTCAATTGGCAGGATACTTACGATCTTTTCTGCAGGAATGACGAACCTATTTATGTCACAAAAGACAGATCTTACGAATAATTACATTGTAAATAAAAAATAGTGCAGCAAAAGCGACATCCATTACCGATATTCGAGACACTTGGTGGAGTCAGACCAGAATAGCTTGCCTGCAAAATATACCAAGCGAGGCTTGCCATCTCGGATAACTGGCAATGAGTGTTCAATTGATTTCCGTTCCGTAAGACATAGAGCAAAATTGATAATCTTCATCACATTCGGAAGCTCCTCCACTATGAGGTAATCTCCACTTTTATGTATGAGAGGCTGGCTCTGGTTATCGTTGTGGATTGTGACTGTCTGATCTACAGACAAGTTTTTGAGAGTCGAAAGATCTATTTGCCGTAAGATCACCTTCTTTTGCGTCACGACTATCAAGTCCGAGATCGACTTGCTGCCGACGATTTGAGGTGGTTTTATTGTCAATTCGTAATGATAAATCTGAGACTCAAACAGAAATGTCTTCAGGTTGAAAGTTCGGCTGTTCACCAAGGTTAGCAACTTTCCATAGTGGAAACCCCAAATGTTCTCCATTATTCGGAAGTTTTGTATTTCTTGGTCATAATTGCGTCTGGGAAGTCGTCTGATATCCCAAAGGTGTCCTTCATTAATATTGTACTGCACCAGACTCCCACTGCCCAAGACTAGAACCAAATATAGATCTGTACCAATTTTTTGAAATGAACCGGAACTGTTTTCTAGCAAAGGGCATTCAGCTTCAAGACTTGTGAATTCCTCACATATACCCATCTCAATTTGACGCGTGTAGTCTGTCACGTTGTACTTGTTATTCTCGATAGGATTCCACTTTGTCACTGAAAAAAGCTTTCCAAATTGTACCAACACCCAATTCTCACAGCAAATAATATTACTGGCTTGATTATCGGTAGAGGGGTCCACTAGCAAATGAGGAAAGAGTGCATGGGTGTAACTCGCATTTAGTAGATTGGAATCGGCATGGAAGAGTTTGAGGATTGAACCTTGTAGCATGAAGCATGTATTGCTATCCAAGCCTGGCCAAATGGAATAGGGCCGTAGTCCCAGAAGCTCGTTGTAATCCGAAAGGATGTGATGGAATGTATTCTCTGAAGCTAGAAGACCTAACCTGACCTGTAAGAATTGGTCACGGATATCGGTAGAATAACTAGCCATATTTTGAGCCCTGCTCAAATCAGCCCTAGCATCCTCTTCTTGTCCTCCCTGGAGCTTTTGTTTCTTGGTAGTTGATGACTGGTACTTCTCGCGTCTTTTCTTAACGCAAATAGCGTTGTTAGAATATGAGCTGTTGACCCGCTGATCCCCGTTTACGATGCGGAAGTACTTTTTTTTCTCCGTATCATAGTAATAGCCGGGGAGCTCTGGAGGGCTCATTGTTGTGGGGCATAAATGGTGCAGAGATACACGCATGAGATGAGGAATACCCGGTGTACGGGTGCACCTAGTCGAAGTCGTATTCTGTGTATGACTCTTGGAAGGCCTTTTGGTTGAATTTGGTGACCTGGGCTTGTTCTCTCTTCTGGACGAGTTTATCTTCAAATCCATTGGACCGGTCTATGCCGTCCCAAAAGTGTCCTGCTTTGATTTGAAACCGGTTGATGGGATGTGCACCTTTCGCATAGACCGGCCGCCCTGACGCATTCACCTCACTTGTGGGAACGACAGGTTTATCAGCAAAAGATTTGAGAGGATCATCAAACTGTTCTTTTTTGATCATGTGGTCCACGTACTCGCGGTCTGTTTTGGAATAGTCGAAACGGGTGCTTTTCTTTTCCTTCTCCACATCTTGGGCCAAACGGATTCTGTCCATATCACCCGTATTGATTTGCTGCTCCTGGAGTCTTTTCTCTTCAATGTCTTTTTCCTTAGAAGCCTGTAACTCTTTCCTCTTGGCCTCCAAATCAATGATTCGCCCGCTCAGATCTCTGTATACTGTTTGGTTCAGATCTCTGATGTTGGGCTCATCTGATGCGTGATCTTGTGGCGGTATAGGCTCCACTTTGGAGATTTTGCCGTTATCGATTCTTTTAAAGCCTTTATTGGAGGTTTTAGGAATGGCATCAGATACCTGTACCGGCGAATACTCGTCATTATCATCGTCCAATGCATTTATGGGGACTTGAGAAGAAGGCTCCGAACTGGCACCAAGCTGGCCATGCACAACGATCTTGGTGAGCTCTGCATTCTTATCTTTTCTCTTGGACTTGTCCTTCTTCTTCAGAGACTTTGACTTTGACTTCTCATCAGAGCCTGATAAATATTTTGAGAGATAGTCTGCTCTAGCACTCATGGGGAGGTATTAAGAGATGGTGAGAAAGATGTGCGATCAAGTGTGCTACTGTGTACAGGACATATCTAAGAATCTATTTCAAGTGTTTACTGTAGATGGCTAACCTCGGTATGGATCTTTGCAATAACCTCACAGAGCTCCATGAAAAGCCCATACTGGCTCTTGACCACTTCAACCACGTTGTAGATATTACCCTGTGCTTCGTTGCATGCTTGCTCCAACCCGGAAATGACACTCGTGCTCTCAGTTATCACTGCCTCGTAACTGCTCAACAACTCTTTGTACTTTTGGATTCTCTTGATAAAAAACTCATTAAGGTGGAAAGAAGACGAAAGTTTGGTTCCCGGCGTAGAAAGCTGGATTATGAGCTGCATGATGTTACTGATATCTTCTGTGAGCTCGTCATTCACTGATTTCAATGCTTTGAGTTGCAGTTCGTCGTGCCTGAGAGCTTGCTTTATGGAAGAGATTTTGGTATGCAAGTAGCGAACGTCACTGGGGATGGACTTTATCAACTGGTCGTGCTTGGGCATGTCTGCATTTAAAGTAGCTGCAATGAGATGCTGTCTCTCGATGTAAGAGTCAAGCTGCTGTAATTCATTCTTGAAATCCTGCGGGAGATCCAAGAAACGAGTCATTGCCGTGAGTTGTGTAGCTTGCGCTTGTTGTTGCTGTTGTTGTTGCTGTGTCTGTTGCTGCTGACCACCAAAAAGGCCATTTGAAGTGTTGGAATTGTTTCCAAACATGCCTCCCGATTGCTGCAGGGTATTTTGATTCCCGCCAAAAAGTCCGCCTGAGTTATTATTGGTTGTGTTTTGGGCTCCTCCGAAAAGACCTCCCCCAGTTGAGGTTTGGTTGGTATTATTAGAGCCGAAGAGACCACCACCGGTAGGAGCAGCAGGCTTCAGCCCAAACAATCCCCCAGAGGTATTGGAGGCACCAAATCCGGTACCTGTACTCGAATCTCCAAAGCCTGACGCCGTTGTGTTCGATGTGGTGTTATTGTTTGTACTTCCGAAGAGACCTCCAGAAGTATTATTGCTGGAGCCGAAGAGACCACCTGCTGGCTTGGCAGCTGTATTATTATTAGAAGCTCCAAATAAGCCGCCAGATGCAGGGGTGGTATTGTTGGTGTTGTTGCTTCCAAAAAGACCTCCTGATGTCGAAGAGTTTTGAGTTGTGGCTGAATTGCCAAAGAGTCCCCCCGAAGGAGCACTTGTGCCCGGAGCAGCGGCTGGTTTTTGAGCAGAAAAGCCCCCGGAGTTGGAGCTGCCAAAGGAAAAGCTGGATGGCTGTTGGTTATTTGTTGTTGAGCCAAAAAATCCCGGTTTCTGGGTACTGCCAAACAGCGAGCCAGCGGCATTGGAGGAGCCAGGAGCTGCAGCAGCGCTGGAGCCCAACGAGAAGGATGCGGCTGACAGAGTGTTAGAGGCACCGAACATTGGGGTGGGAATGGCAACGATTGTTGTGGGTTGATGGAGCGTTGTGAGAATTGTTGATGTGAGAAATGTTGATGTGAGACGAAATTTTGTGTGGTGCACGGGTGTACTTGTCTGAGAATAAGGGAATTCACTGAAACCAGGCTAAGGATATTAGGTTAATTAGAGATCAAATGTCCAAAATATTGATAATAGTTTTATTTCACAACGATACTATAGAATTAATTCCTAGGGGTGTATGGCTTCCTAGGGTAGTGGATGTGCGCAATAGTATTACTGTGAGGTGCACTGCCAAGACCTAGTACCCCAGTCACTCCACCAAGTAAAGGACTCCATAGCAAATTATTGTAACCCTCAACTCAAGTATGGCCATAGGCATAGCATAGATTATACCCCATAGATGTAAAGCAAAGTACTTGCCCCATTAATAAAACGTTTGTTCATGACCAGTCACCAATTAAGTACTAGTGCGAGTCTACTGCCTATTAAGTACTAGTACTAGTTGACCCATCAAGCACTGGCACTCGGCTTGTAATTTGTAGAAGCTAATAATGGTACATAAATATATTCACTACATTTCCTCAAAGAACATTTTTACAAAAGTGTAGTAAAAAATAACGTCTACTTCTTTGTTAGCTTTGACATGGCTGGTGATACAAGGTAGTTTTGCATTAGTCTCAAAGAGCCCTATAACCAGAGCAACAGTGTATTAGCTACAGTGTATTATTAGGTAAGAGATCCAATGGAAGAATGATTCAATAATTCAATAAATCAATAAATCAATGAATTGTTAAATTGATATTTTTATATATATATATATTTTTTGACTCAAATAGGTTGAAACATTCAATAGACAAAAAAAATAATACTAGGTTTTAGAAAAAGGTTGTATAAAAAATGATGGTATTGTTGTGGAGGGTTGTGGAAGAGAATGTTGTGGCGGTGATTGGGTGCGGTGATTGGGTGCGGTGATTAGTGCGGTGATTGAGTGCGGTGAAATACAGGGCGAATCAGATTCGTGTGCGAAGAATGGAGTCTTGGGCGAGGGCGACAGTGGGGCGTGCATATACGCCGTGATTTCAACAAGGCGACTGGAAGGGCTAGTCGCACTATTTTGCAGCCATTGGGAAAAGGTACTGGTTTGTTGTTGCAAAATACGCGAAAAATACGCGTCTCTACACAGGACACCTACACGTCGGCTCATTGCGGTTTCTCCACCCACCCAGGGGCTCATCTCCGCATTTTACGACAGAATGCAATGAACGCCGACCGTCAGATTCTCAATGCAGTGGCCAACATTCAGGATGAACTCACCAGGATCTCCACCGTGGCTGGCCTCTTGGACTCCAAAATCGACGGCAACTCCGAGAATTTCCAAAAGAAGATTGTTTCCGAATTCAATTCCAAGCTAAGAAACATGAAAAAGAGAAACCGGGCTCTTCAGGATGAAAACACTGCCCTTAAACTCCAAGTTCGCCACCTCGAAGCCCAGCTCTCTGGAAATACCGCCGTAACTGAGGACGCTTTCAAATCAAACGTGTCTATGGCTCCACCAACAAAGAGCAACCACAAGGACAGGGTGGTTATTCTCTCCAGCCCCATAAAAAACAGCGACGAATTTACAAAGCACGACGAATTTGTGAAAAATACCAGTGTTTCTTTCAAGAATGACCAGGAGCTCTATAAAGAAGACAGCAACAGTCCTGTAAAAGGGCGTAATAGCCGTAAGCCAGCTTCAGGGAAGCAATTTTTGATGGACAACGAGCAACCCAAGAGCGACGTCACAAGCTCTCAGTTCAATGGTCTACCGACACAATACTCTGACTCGAGCAGTCAAAACCACGGACTAGCGGTTGGTTTTGTGGATCGAACAGAGGAGCGCAATATGTTCGTGGATATCAGTCCGCCTAAGAAGAAAAGGCAAAAGATTGGAGACGTCGATATTGTAAACTTTGTGGGTGAAGAAGATGAAAACACAAGAGTGGTTGCTGATTCACAAGATGAATTTGAGCCACTTGGAGGTTCACACCCTGGGCTGACTAATCATGATAGCGGGCCGAAATACCCCCCACATTACACAGCACTTCAGAGAGTGGAGTTCCTTCGACTCTACTACCAATCGAAGAAGAAGGACTCCAAGTTTATCATCGATCTTCGAAAAAACCCCATTTCTGAAAAAGTTTGGGCCTTAGATGATTTCGTGCCTAACCCAGAATGGAAGCCCGCCGCAAAGATGAACACGAATCTCGGCACGATGACGAAAAACCAGGAAAAAGCGTACCGAGATTTTTTTAACGAGGCAGGCCTCGGTAAGAAAATGGCGGGGCCTGTTTGGGATAGTGATGAACGGGACAATAGTGATGATTTGAGCTGGAGTAAATCACAGATCATGGACAAGTACCTGTCGCCACCCGGGTATATGACGGGAGATTTTGTTGATATCCAGGAGGCGAAAGAGCAAAAAAAACTCGCCAAGATTAAGCAGCAAGACCGGATCAAGAGACGATTTGCTAGTGTTTTGGCGCACGGCGAATTCATTTTTTATGAGGACATCTTGAATTTCTTTGTGCAGACTAAGCGTTATACCAATGCACAACCTGTGTTCAGCAAAGTATAGGGATGAAAAAGCGGCGCAGTCGTGAAGGGTTGAACATTTGGTTCGGCTGGAACGGGCTAGAAGTTGCTCCAGTTCAACGATGGTGCGGTTACGTGCTTGGCGGGCGACATTCTAGGGACAGGTCGCAGGAAAATAATTCAACCGGACCTGTGTGAATTCCTCACTATGCGGGATTGCCTGTCGGTCGGCGTACTGGGCTACCAACAGTGTGGATTCTCCAGCAAACAAAGCATTTTCTCCACTAATAATAAATTTAGAATCCTTTAAGACCCTAGACGAAACTTTAGAGATCCATCCAAAAGCACCGCTTTAACGGTGACTAGATGGGCATACCCAACATTATTGAAAAAAAAAAATTGGTTAGAGAGGGGAATCCAAAGCACCGAAAATAGCATGAATAGTCGGCCCAAAAAATCTAGAGAATTCCAAATATTTATTTGATTCGCTCATTCAAAAGAATATGCACAGTTGTTTCAGCACCAGAGCAAAAAAAAAAAAAGCCCCCCCTTCGGAAAATGTCGTTTGACTGCGACATGTGCTCACCGCAGCAGAACTGCTACAAGCCGGCCATGAGCGTTGCGCCTAGTGCACCCCATCCATGGTCCGATTCATGACCGCCCCTATCATTCACCTAAACAAGTCACTACGGCACATTAGTGTTTCAGCCGGAACCACTACTCTCTACCCCTGACTACGCACCTTGATAGTGTACCCATACCAAAAGTCAATGTAGCCATACAGAAACCCCAAGTTTGTAGTACTACCCAATTGGCAAGAGCCATCAAGGTTCAAGTTGATTCGGGGTTGGATGTTGGGTTTAGAGTGTGTTCATGCTAGTAGTGCGTGCCGGAATGGCGGATGGCGTAAGTGCAGTCCTGTGTTGTTTTGACGATAAATAGGGTTTATATTTTCGGAAGTAGTGTATAAGATTTTAGTGTGCAAGGTGTAGGGCCTCGTGCCAGCTTGCATTCACTGCGCTACTCAACGAAATCTATCTGAGATTTTTTTTATCGCTCCTATAAACTCAAACCTAATCCGCCATTCATATAAGGTCTTTGTTTAACGCTTGTTCCAATTTCCCTTGTGTTTTTCCTGTGACTCCTCTCGAAAGTTTCCTACTCACAGTCTAGAATAAACTTGCTTGATTTGGTGCATTCCATTTTCCACTCCACAAACCCACTCCACTCCACATTTCCCACACCACTTGTCCGAAGATTCAACTATCAAAACGGCTTCTTCTTTGTGATCACCAATTCTAACCTTTCAAGAATTCTCTGATTTTTGAGTTTGTGTCTTTTTTTTTGGAAGACCTTTCACTACCTTACTAACCATCGCAACTATTGTCTGCGAGTGAACCTGAGGCCCGTGGACTTCTCGTGTACTGAGCCTTCTTTGTGAAAAAAAACTCCCTTCCATAATGAATCAAGATGACGAACAAGGTCGTAATATCAAACATTCTCACAACCTGTCCATCAACTCAGCGTCCTCGATATCCGAGCCCACCACCCCACCAACCTCTCAATACGTGTCCAGACACATGAAAATCTGGGATCCTTCCAAGATCTCCGGCAATTTGAACTTGCCCAGCTTCAATGTCGACCCCAATGCCCACCCCCTTCCAAATCAGAGCCTTCAGTTCTCGAATGATTCCTCGTCTGACAAGGAAAACCAGGTTTCGCCGGGCCAGCCAGGCCTGTTGGATCAGCAGCTGTTGCATTGGGAAAAGATTGATAAGGAATACTTAGCATCCATGAGCAAGACCCCCTTGTCTGATATGAGAGATAACATAATGAAGTTGGCCAAGGATCAGCATGGGTGTCGCTTTCTACAAAAGAGAATCGATGAGCATCTGGTGCCCAATTCTCAGGCCAGACTCGCCAACTTCGCCATAATTTTCGAGCAGATCGAGGACAATTTGTACGAGTTGATCATTGATCCCTTTGGAAACTACTTGATCCAGAAGTTGATTGATTACTGTGATGAGTCGATTCTCAACAAGTTCATGGAAGCCTTGAGCTCGAACTTATTTCAGATCTCCATCAATCAACACGGAACGCGCGCGTTACAGAAGATCATTGATAAGTTGTCGAACGATTATCAGTTGTCGCTTTTGGTTAGGGGCCTCTTGAACTTTATCATTGAGTTGATCAAGGACTTGAATGGAAATCATGTCATTCAAAAGATCTTGAACAAGTATTCCCCTGAAAACTGTCAGTTTATATATGATGCCATCACCCGAGATTTATTGGTGGTTGCTACTCATAAGCATGGCTGTTGTGTGTTACAGAAATGCTTGAATCATGTTAATGAAGCACAACGTGTGAAGTTTTCCAATGTCATCTTAAAGTACTCCAACTTCGTGCGACTCGCAAATGACCAGTTCGGAAACTATGTCTTGCAGTACTTGATCTCGACTGACTCCATTGATGTGAATGTCAAGTTGTTTGAGAACATCTCCAAGTGCGGCATCTGGGGTTTATGTACCCTGAAGTTCTCGTCTAATGTCATCGAGAAGCTCTTGAAGAACTGCTACGCCAATGAGTATAAACTCAAGCCAAAAACAGATCTTTCCCCGGCATCGGAAGGTATCACGTTTTCAAACTTGAAGTTTACCATTATTCATTGTATTTTCAATTCTGATTTGAACAAGATCGTGAATGATCCTTATGGCAATTACGTGATCCAGACTCTTATTGACATCTTGATTAATCCTAATGGTGTTTACTTCTCGGAGTCATCCTCGGGTGAAAGGGTAATCTTACCAGCTTTGGGCACCCTCTTGGATGAATATTTTCAGTCTTCTATCGACACTTTGCAGGTTCAAATCATCAAGAAGTGGCTCTATAATTGTCAGATTACGTCTCCTTTTGGCAAGAGAATCCAAATGAAAATGAACATGATCTTGAGCGGCTCTACCAAGCCACATTCCAAAGCTACCAACAAAGATGCCTGGAAGTCGTCGCATGTTTCCTCCCAAAAACAGAGGTATATTCCTCAACAAAAGCGCCCAGGCTTCAGAGATTCCAACCTTGAAAGCTCTCTTGAATCTTTCAAAGGCAATCAGCGGTATCAGTTTCGTGAGTTGACTCAGTCAATGACGAACTTGAACATCAAGAATGCCTCAGTGAAACCGGAGTCATTGGAATGGTGTGGTGACTATCAACAGCATATGAACCAGCCTTTTTTCCAAGGAAAAAACCATATGGAATTTGAACATTTCAATCCTTCGAATCAGTCTCGCCAGTCTATCATTAGAAATCAAAATAAGCCTTTGGTTTCGGTGAACGATTCAAAACATATCCATGCGAATCATACTAATCATGTCACTTTAGGCGCCAACGTGTTGCCGGCAGCTCTCGAGAGCACCAAAGATGTTTTATACCCAGGACAGCAGTATTCTGCGTCAATGAGCTCTTCCCTTCTCAACAGATCGCAATCTGAGCTGGTATATGATAGTACGCAATACATGCGTCGTCAGCATCGGCCAGCCACAGAACAATACCTGGCCTTCAATTTCAATCAAGTTCCTACCATTGGACGCAAGCAAATGGCAGGCCATCAAAAATTGAAAGTTGGGATCGAAGCTCTGCAATACCACCCCACCCCTTTGTCATACAATAACTCCACCGGCCAAGTTTATGGGCTTGCCGGTTTCAGCGCTGATGATAGCTCTCCATTCAACCAGAGCAAGCGCTATTACCTGTCTTTTGGATAAGCCTCAAACTTGCTAACTAACTGGACATCAGTCCACTAGGCCAGGAAGCCAGCGAGTTGGATTTCATTTTTTCCACTTACATAGTCCTCACTTCAATTGATATGCATTTATTATAACACCGATAGTTTTAGTTCCGCTGTCTTTTAACTCTATCCCACGTGGATCCCGATTGTTTCCTTCTAGAAGTACCTTCTTTGAGCAGTCTCTTGTTATTGAACATAGACCAATCTTCACCAGCAAAGTGGTTGACTCTTTCGGCCATTCTCTGTCTGTGAGTCTTCTTGGTGGCTGTATGGGGCAATCTGGTGAAATTGCTCTCTTCATAGCGCTGAACCTCTCTGTCCTTTTCTTTATCCTTTCCAGTTCTGTCTCCACCTCTACCATTATCCATGATAGTAGAACCAATGGAGTTCTCTGTCTGAGGCAAGTCGGAGTTCTCGGCCAAATACTCCTCCATACTCTGGAGTTTTCTGTTTGACTTCCTGCCTGATCCACGGTCGTCAAAGTTGCTAGGTGGTGCAACTGCAGAGATCTTGGGTGGCTGATACTTGTCTCCCTTGTCGGCTTCCTTAGAAGGCTTTCCATTGCTCTGGAGTCTCTTGTTCTTGGGCACCATATTGGCCAAGGCTGCTGCATCAGGTTTATAAGAGAGGGCATCATCCGAGTCTTCAGAGTCGGAGTCGGAACCTGACTCGGATGCTGAAACACCATGCTGTTCTGCCAAGACTTCCTTTTCCTTCATTTTCTGCTCCAACTTAACATTCTCTTCCTCCATTCTATGGAATGCTCTGACCATCTTATCTAGCTGGTACGATAACTTCTTTTCCAACGGTTTGACACCTTTTTCCAACGTGACACGTTGTTTGATGGCTGATTCCACCACTTTGGCCTTGACGTCTTCAGCAGAAGACTCGTTTTCTAGTCTTTCTAGATGGGCCAAGATGATCAACACCAAGTTTTCGAGATATGATAAGAGTGCATTGTTTTTCAATGCCAATAACGAGACTCCTTCCAACTCTGTGTTGGATTTTTGCAATACTTGCTTGACCATGGCTGGAATCAAGAGCTCGGCCTCATCAACATAGGTACTTTGAGCCGATTCGACCGACAGAAGTGTCTGCTGTAAAGACGCTATGATTGCTGTGATGTGTTGATCTAATGTGGACATTTTGTAGGGCCCTTAAGAATGCGGTTTATAGGTATAAAAGGTAACTCTGAGATTAGTTGGAGTAAAAAAAGCTGATGAGCATCGCGAAAATTATGTATCCACATATTCCCCATGATAACTACAGCTGGCACCCATGGGGGGCGTCATTTAAAAAAGTTCTATTTACTTAGTAAAAGGATCATAAGACTTTGAAAATATTGGAATGAAGACATTTTGTGGATTTAAAATTGGGCGTTTCCTGCATATAAAGGCCTTTGAAGTTAACTCACTAAATGTAGAGAAAAAAAACTCAGAGGAAAAGTCCAATTTAGGTGTTTAGTGTAGTGTAGAGTCATAGAGGGGGCATTAAAAACGAATTCAACTAGTCATATCTCTCAAAATCATTCAATCCCAACTCATCACAAAAGTGTAGTAGCTTGTAGGGTCTACTGAGGGGAGGGGAGTGGAGTGGGTGTACGGGTGTGCTTGTATCTCATCTCATCCTTTTTTTACTCCACGAATTTTCCTACACCACCAAACACCGCCATGCCTCAAAACGAACATATTGAGCAGCATATCAAGCAACATGGTAGACGTTTAGATCACGAGGAGAGAAAGCGGAAAAAGGCCGCCAGAGAGGGCCACAGAGTTGCTAAGGACGCCCAGAACTTGAAGGGATGGAGAGGTAAGCAGTTTGCCAAGAAGAGATACGCCGAGAAGGTGGCTATGAAGAAGAAGATCAAGGCTCACCAGGAATCCAAGGTCAAGGGTCCTGCCACTCCAAAACAAGACGATGGAGAAGCTTTGCCTACATATTTGTTGGACCGTGAAACAAACAACACAGCCAAGGCCATCTCTTCCAGTATCAAGCAAAAGAGAATGGAGAAAGCAGACAAGTTCTCGGTGCCTTTACCCAAAGTCAGAGGTATTTCTGAAGAGGAGACCTTCAAGGTTATAAAGACAGGTAAGTCGAAGTCCAAGTCGTGGAAGAGAATGATTACAAAGCATACATTCGTGGGAGAGGGATTCACGCGGAGACCCGTTAAGATGGAGAGAATCATCCGTCCTTCTGCTTTGAGACAAAAGAAGGCCAACGTGACCCACCCCGAATTGAAGGTTACTGTCTTCCTTCCAATCTTGAGTGTCAAGAAGAACCCACAATCTCCTATGTACACGCAATTGGGAGTGCTCACCAAGGGTACGATCATTGAAGTCAATGTGTCCGAGTTGGGTTTGGTCACTGCCGGAGGTAAAGTTGTTTGGGGTAAGTATGCACAAGTCACCAATGAACCGGATAGAGATGGATGTGTGAATGCAGTTTTGTTGGTCTAACCTCACGCATTTCACCTTCCGCATTTTCTCTTTTCTTCATTTCAGATACTTTTTAGCATACTTACAGTGGTATAGTCAGCGCTATCCAATATAATTAACGTTCGTAAAATGCATTATATTATTATTAAATTTTCATCAATCAATCAACATCATTGAATAGATCGGGACAATGAATGCTTGCTTTACCAAGAGACCGGAGCCCACAGTTAATGATTAGCTTGGCGTTTTCCCGGATGATCTCCCACTGGCTTTTAAGCAACTCATTGCCCACTAAAAAACAAAGTCCGCTGATATTTTCCTTGTTTGTAATTTTTTGCAATAAGCCACAGTACACTACTACTGCTTCGTATGGTGGAACCTGTCTTCCACTTCCTTTTCCAGTATGAAGCAAATAGTCTGAAGTCAACCCTTCATTCTGGATGTGTGTTTTAAATTCTTCTCGGATACGATACAAGTAGTCGTATCCTCCTTCTGCAACTAAGCCGTTGATCTGCTCCAAATCCATCTTATCAACCAGTTGCACGTCCAAGCCCGCATCTTCGAATTTGGACGATTCAGCTCCGCATACGGTAAACGTATAGCACCAAAGAACCAACATGGACACACTGATCGGATACATAATATCGTAATAGTCCTGGTCTGTTGACCACACATACTTTGCATCATTCACCGTGCCACTTTCGTTAGCATCCATGGGTTTCAACATAAGGCCCCAGAGGAGCCAATAGCAATGAATTACACTTCTGTAGTTGCTCATATCACTGGCCTGTTTGTTGGATACTTGCCAAAGAGTGGTTAATTTTCTTTTGACAATGTTGTAGTCCTTAAAAGTTGCTTTCACACTCATGTTTTGAGAAGAGCCTCCGAAGATAGCAATATCGTAATGGTTAACATCCGACAAGCCAATGATGTGTATGAGGTGATACATTGGGAATCGACATTGACCCTTTAGCACGGAAAACGAAGGATCTGCAGAAATATGTGCGTTGTAAACTGCATCATTTTGAAATTCACAGTATTCCAACGCTTTGACTATCACCTCCTTCCAGAAACTGTTCTTTTTCGTTCTTGCATTCGACACCAAAAACGTGAAACTATTCTGTAGTTCAGCTTGTTGCACTTGGTGCATCACAGAAGTGAGTCCGCCAAACAAAATGGCTCTCGTGAACATGGATAACTTTCTGCAAGACTGATTCAGTCCAGATGGCTTGATGAGCCTCTTAAGTGCACTAAAGAAGTTCATGCCCGCCCTTACATCTTCCAAAGAGCGAGAACTACTTCCAAGAGAGCTAGGCTTTTGGAGACTTTTTTGCTTCTTCAACAACTTTTTGAAAGACCCATTGACTTCATCGCAATCCCACAACTTCTCGTCATCACACGGAAGATTCAAAAATTGAAGCTGGAAGAAAGGGATTTGAGGATTATGGCGAAACTTGATGTAATCAGTGATATCCAAGTAGAAAGTCATAAACGTGATTCTCTTCATTGACTCTGATTCCACCCATTTCTCAAAAAGACTTGCATCGCTATCGATGGCCTCATTGGCATCAATTTCCATCGACACACCCGCATCTGAGTTGTCTTCCTCACTTCCACTAACGCCACTGTCGGCAGACGAAGTGTTTCCATGCTTCTGGGTATTTTCGGGGTTTCCTCCTAAAAACGGCGACCGACGCAACAATTGAACTGTTGTTCCATGGTGTATATGAGCTCGCTCATGCATATGTCTCAGGAGATAATTCTTTTCACTCCATTCTAGCAAGTTCAAAGTTTGCAATATCCACACTTTGATAGGTGTTTTGAAATCCCGATGTTGGAATAGCTTGAACCGCAAGGGTGCTGCCACAAGCATGCAGAACTTGAACTCGGGAGAAGACTTACGGTCCAGTACTTGCTCCGACGGCGACGTGCAATACATAGCACCAACACAGATCATGGCAAATATCAAGAAAGGTTGTGCAGTTCGGGTATCGAAAGAAGGCCGATGCAAGATGGAGAACTTTGGGTGGAAGACCTCCCAATAGGCATGCAAGTAATAAGATAATCTGTTGACAAGATTAAATGGCCCTTCTGTGTCATTTTTGAGTTGAAACACTCTTTGCATGCTATTACGAGAGACATCTGTAAAGGTTTCAAGCCAAGACTCTAGAATCAGTTCATCCACATACAAGTGCGAGTTATGTTCCAAATTAACACGATAAAAATGATTCGTGAGTCGATCCTTCACGGATGGCTTTGCTAACTCACTTTGGGATTTTTCAGAAATGGATTTTGGTGTCAGCGATTCATTAGTATTGGTTGGAGAGCTAGAGGCAACAGATGCACGGCCCACATGCTTAAAGTTATGGTTCACCGGAGAAGGGTTGAAAGCCTCCTCCAAAGGATTATCATTATTCAGAAAGTAATTCAAATCCTGGAGCCCGATGTTGAGCATAGGATCAACAAAGTTTTGCGTAACTCCAAGCTCTGGGTTATTTTCAGGGAAACTCATACTGCGTGTGTTTGAGTATGGAGGATTAGCAGGCGAAGGAATACCATTTCCAGAGTTGAAATCAGACGTCATGGAGGCAGGAGTGGAGCCCATATTGAGAACATGGTACTGATTATTTCTGCTCAGTTCCGGAGACTCCAAAAACAACCACGATAGAATATCATTAGACGGCTGCGGCACGTAGTTGTGCATTAAGTCATGGGGGTTGACTGTATTGGGATCTAGAGGGTTGAGCTCTTCAGGACCGTAAGCATGCGGTTGAGCAGCATTTGGGAACCGTTGGTGGCCGTTGGGAATATTTGGAAGTGATGACATCTCACGTGGATGTTGGAGAGGCATGGCCATTGGAGGTGAGCCATGTGGGAAATGTTGCTGCTGATGATTGAAAGGCATCTGGAATGGTTGAGGATACACCTGCGAAAGAGGCGAGTTTTGCCCTTGGCCAGGCGGTTGGAATTGGAATGGCTTCTGGTATCCAGAGTTTGCGGGTGCATGGTTTGGGGGAGCATGATTCGCACGAAGTTGGTTCCCTGGATGGTGATTTGTTGCATGGTGATTTGTTGCATGTTGACTTGTTGTATGGTGGTTTGCAGGAACGTGGTTTGCAGGAGCGTGGTTTGCATACGGAACAACTTGAGTAGCATGCACAGTCGGAGGTGCTTGCTGTGGTCCTTGTAAAAGAAGGTTTTTGTTTCCGGCTCCAAGAACCATGGCTCTTGTTTCTTGGGCATTTGGGCCCTGGATACCAGGGTACTGTGGATTTGGACCCTGGTTATGAGGGTCAGTCAGTGTAGCTTGATCCAGAGAAGACAGGCCTCTTGCAGTATCATTGCTACTCAAGTAAGTTTCATTCTCCAACGGTTCATGAATTTCTTCATCTGGCTTGTCGATCAAATGTCTCCGGTAGTGTCTTTCTCGTAGATCCTTTCTTACAAAAGTCTTGCCACATGTCCGCTTCAAGCCTTTATGGCTCGTTATGACATAGTCACAAACATAGACCTCTTTTGGCTGATGGTTAAGATAGTGCCTTGCAAGATGATCAGATCTAGTAAACACCTTTGGGCAGCTGGAACAGGCATAGGTGCCGACGTCGCGCCGCTTCTTGCGCCGGGGCTCTTGCTTTATTTGGGAAGGCGAGTCCTGTTTTTCAACCATTTGGTTCCCCACTGATATTGGCCTTCCTTACGAGTGATGAGCGTAAGATGTGTAGAATTTGTAGAATGTGTGAGCAATGGATGAGTGCGGCTATACGATGTATGAAATTGTAGAGCGCGAAAGGTCTTCTCCTCTTCTGCTGGAGAGCCTAACTCGGAAATGGGCAACGCGCTCAAGAAGTCTTGGTTAGGGTTGGGGAACAACTCAAAACGTTCCTTGGACCCATGTCAACACCCAAAGTTTGATCCAGATATACTGACTTTGCATTATTACCATATCTCGCATCAACTCACGTGACCGCAATGAACCCTGCGTAGTTGAAACTTGTTTACCCCACACAGACCTCATCGGTGAAGCGAAGAGATTTCTTCTTTCTGGCCGATGTGCAAAGGGAATCAGATTGATTGGAGGAGCTTGAATCAACGTATTCGAGACTCTTGCTTTGGGTATCTGTAGCCTTATTGCCAGGGTCATCATGTATTCTGAGATGCCCCATCTGCTTCGGTAGATCCTTGGAGTAGTTGTCGATCCCTTCAGCTAGAAGGTCTTGCATATGATCTAGATCGTTGAGGATATTATTTCTGTCGACCTTCTTCTTTCGTTGCTTCACCAATTCCCACTTGTAAGTATAAAAAAACTTGACGAGGTTCATTCTCACCGCAGCCTCCTCTAACTCATTGTAGAACCGTTCTGCAGAGGTGAAGTAGGAGAATTGACGTTCCTGGCCCAGGTCGCAATACATGAGCAAAATCTCAAGGTCGATTTCTAGGAAGGACTCATTGTTGAGGGCCCATATGCCAACGAATTTATCGTAGATCTCTGGGTTCTCCGGCTTTTGCGATGCCCGGTTAGAGGTCATAGACTCAATGACAAAATCCTGGAACTGGTCGAAATTCAGACTTTCGATTTTCTCAATCAAGTCTCGGAAGATATCGTGGAGTAGTTCCTTGAGCTCACCGCATTCCCTGAGCTCGTGAAAATCTTTACATATGACACCAGGATCCGAGGATTTGAACTCTTGTAGAAACAAATTCGTACAGAAGATCACGGCCTCCTCAATAGCCTCTGTTTCTGCCTTCTTCTCAAAACTCATGAGTGTCTTCTTCAGATGGTTCTGTGCAAACTTCTCCTGGATATACACCGACATCTTCTCGTTGAGCATCTTATTGAAGCCACACGTAATAGAAGATTCATCCGAGTTTAATCCCGGCTTGAGACTAGATATAGATGGCATAGAATTCACAGAGTCGGACGAGCCACGCACCTCTTGGGTACAGCTTCGACCACTCCTCAAATCATAAATACTTGTATCCAAGTACTGGTTCAGCAGTTGCAAATTTATTGGCGAGCATGATAGATCCATATCCAGAGACAGGTCGAAACTTTCTACCCGTTCTATGTCCTCCGCGATAGACAGCTGAGGCTGGGTGGTGTAGTTCTTGGTAGGCTCGTCCATTTCCTCGGTATAACTGCTCTCAAGCTCATCACTGGATTCCAGCTGCCTCAGGTTAGACGCGTAATCTTGCACAGCATATTTCACCGACATCCGGACGGAGTGCTTTGTGTCATGAAGGGCAAAGTTGGTACACTGATTCAAGGGAAACATCCAGGGACCTGCCTTGGAGCTTTGAGCCTCGCGTTTGCTCTTAATACATTGGAATTTCGTTTGGGTACTGGAGGACTCCGCTCTCTCCTGGCGTTTCTCAGAGGGGCTTTTTCGGGGTGTTTTCGTGCCATCTCCTCCGTAGAAGCCCGCCGGGTGGCCTCTAGCGTCGGCAGAAGAATTTTTGCCGAGATTTAGGTTATGTTGATGGATGAAAGATCGTATTTGACTGTTCATTGACATGATACAACGACTATAGACGAAGTTTAATCATAAGTTTTTGTTGAACAAATGCCATCAAGTGTTAAGCAGAGCATTCATCGCAGCATAATGCTGCCACGTGATGCGGCGTCTGTGCGCAGTCTATGCCAGGAAAATCGTCCATTGGTCTAGGTTCGCGGCCACACTAATTACTTCAATCAAGCACCTCGCCTAAGCCAGCTCGCTTTCTTCCTTTGTTACTCGCTACGCTGGATTACAATACACTAAAAGGAGCGACAATAAAATTGGAGATCCATTTGCACTGTTTACTTGTACGCATATTTGGCGCGACGCGTGCGGCATTGTGTGCTTTCTTTCTAGAACCGGTTCATCGTCGGCCACAATGCTTTATTATTCTCGCAACCTGTCTTTAGTAAGCAGACACACCCACCACGTGCGACACAACATGCCAAGCTACCACAAGGTATTAAACAATGCCAAATAGAAACCATCACTAATACTCAATTGNTGCCAAATAGAAACCATCACTAATACTCAATTGACGAAATGTCGATAATTAGTCAGCAATTCGCCAACAATTATCAATAATCAACCAAGTTATCATCAATTCAGTAGACAATCCAGTAATCCAGTAATCATTTATCAAGTAATCATTTATCAAGTAATCATTTATCAAGTAATCATTAGTCGTGCTTCATGACAATATAATAATTGGTTCTTGCTTTGATTATTTTTTTTTTTTAGCTTGCTTCATGTCACCATAATTCTATGTGGGTCTTGGTTCACTGTTGGAACCAGCAGTGTTTGGAGTAGTGTTCGCATTGCTGTTGTTGACAGTGTTGCTTGGCTGGCGAATACGCCGGACTACGGGTATGGCACTGACATTGGGCCGTATCACAGCGTCTCCCGCAAGTTGCGATAAAGGGTACTTCCGGGTCATTATTAGTTCGGGATCAGGCGATGTGGAGGGCCTCGATGGTGCTAAAGATGCAGGATACCCTGGGGTGGCCCATGCTTGAGGTACTGCTGTATCAGTTAATGGGGTGATCAGAGGGTTGAATGGTTTTCTGAATGGGTTCAAAACGTCCGTCAGATGCTTGGCAATGTGCTCTATAAGTAAGTCTCTATCGTCGATAAATAGAAAGTTGCAATTAGCTTTGATCACCGCAATCTTCTTCGATACCGGATCGGTTTCAGTAAGGGACTCAACTTCTTTTCTGCAAAGTGGACAGCTCACGTGGCCACTCAACCACTCGCTGATGCATGGCTTACCGAAGACGTGACCACAGTTGGGCATAGCCACGGGTGTGTGCAGGCACTTGGAAGCATCCACCAGCGGTGGATTCAGTTTAGACAATTGCGGGAACATATCATTTTGTGTGATGGGGTCTCTGGTTATTAGCTTGACTGGGGGTACTCGGATATGAGCCTTTGCACCGGAATCAACGGGCAAGAGCAATGATGGGTCGTTAAACTTGGATTCGAGTTTCTGTGACGGAACCACTAACCCAAGTTTCAGAAAAGGTTCTGTGATAGTATCCAACCTAGCGCCCTGAGGACAATCTACCTCGAAGGCCTTATCTAGTTGGGAGATCTGGGCCTTCTTGCCGCCGTCGCTATGGCTGGAGCTACCGCAGTTGAACTTCTTCTTCTTATTTTGCTCGCTGACATATGGATCGTAACAGATTGGGCATGTTTTATCGGACAAATCCTCCAAATTCACGTCCTTTAAGGAAGCAATGGCTTCCTTAGAGGCCACCTTTTTATACCTCCGTATGCCGCTATTGGAGAAGGCCCGATCTATCATATCCCGAAACCACTGGGGCATTTCCGCATTGTTGAGGATATTTCCATCCAGATCAGTTTCTATGAGCGTGGAGTTGAACAAACCGTTTCCAAGAGCACCATTCATTGTGTGTATCAGATAAATGTATGGACCTTGAATATAAGTGGGGGCCAGGATTACTAATTATGTGGAAGAAAAAGTAGTTGGCTTACGTAGTGCGTGTGATATAACCTGTAGAGTTTCGCGTTGCTGCTGCATACTAGGCTTGATCAAAGTCCAGTTGCTAGGACGGACAGTAACCCAACTATTTCTGGTAATGATTCCTCGGATTGAATATTGTTTCAGTATAGAGACTTCCCAGTTCATTACATGATACATCCAGGAATCAAACGAGCATTGCTATATTATACAGATATATGTATAAGTAAATGATCATGTTATCACCTATCTCATGTCCTGTTAGATTTACCATAGGTAGTGCTCTACTTATTGAGGCATTTTGAGCCTACACTGCCTAATTTCAACAATGTCTATTCCATAACGCCGAACCTCTACCACTATTGTACGAGGTATCAGGAGGGAATGTGTTAAACCCGGGGTATGAGGATATAATGTGGAGAGTATTCACACAAGCACCTAGCAACAAGCGATTGCTAGGCGACGCCGTTGTCAACTAGTTAAGTATTCCGATCCTCCCTCTACAGAACCATCGGCAAATGAACATAATAAGCAGAGTACCGTACCTGACGTAACCCGAATATAACACTAGTGCTCTAGTAATAGTACTCACGTCTCACTCTCCAAGGCTAACACCATACTCCCTGCCATATTCAGGGGTTCGGGCTGTGATGAGTAGTATAATAAAGAGTCATAGTGAATATTGAAAAGTGAATGAATAGATAGGGTTATTGGAGTAAAGATGAAGATGAAGGTGAAGGTGAAGGTGAAGGGATATGAAGGAATTAATTTTTGTGAAAATTAATGAATGGCTTCCAACTTGGTGTAAGCTACATCCGCCAATGCAGCATCCTTCTTCCCCACAGTCCTAGACTTTGGATCATAGGGTAAAACAATAACTTCTGCTTCAACCCAAGAATGTTTGGTAGGCAGAGTGCCTTTTAGAAAAGCCCCGATCTTTGGGACACGCGCATCTCACTCGACTGGAAGTGTACATTCTGCATTACAATACTATCATAGTACAAAGAATACTTTAATAGTAGAAAGTATGTAGAGCAGTATAATAATAAAGTACAAAATATCATATTGGTGCAGAGTAGTATATAGTCTACTATAGTACAGTAGTTCAGTCTTCGTTAGTCAATAATTTTAGTAAATTCCGGTACTTTACACTACTATACACTACTTTACTCTACTATTGTTAGATCCACAATAGGTAGAACACTACCTATTGATACAATATGAAGCCTACGATGTCCGATTCTAGTAGTGTCGACTACAAACGCCGTGTCACGGCATGTGATCGTTGACAACTCGTGAATCCGAGGCCCCTTTTGCACATGCCAGAAAGATACTTCCATTGTTCTGGTGGAGAGTTTTTCGGTACCACTTTTCTCTCAAAGTTATATAAACCACTTCGGTTCCTCTCTTTGAGGAACCATCAACGAATACAAGTTTAAGGCAATTTACGTTATAAAGAACATAACAACTATACTCTACTATACTCTCCAAACTACAAAAAGCTTACCGTTATTCATAGACCATTGTTGCGTAGTATTCAAGAACATAGTAAGCTAGTGTTCAGTGTTGTTTTGATTATTGGTATAGCTAGTGGAGCGAATAGAAGCCAGAGGAGTGGAAGGACTTTCTTTTTTGGGTCACGCAATCTAATTCATAAGGATGCATCTGTCCTATAGTGGTTCAATTTGAGCTCAAACTGAAGCTGTTCTCTTTCTCTTCAATTTGCTATGGTGTAGGTTAATGTCAAGGTCAAGGGATGTCGAAGCCTACTTGTGTAGACCATACCCTTTACAACTAAGACTATCCTTAGGTTCGCTCAGAAGTCGTGGTTGGCCCAGAAGCCGTGGTAACATTAATTAATATGTCTTGTCAAAGACTGTTGTATATCGGATCATCCAGATCCGTCTAAGTTTAAGTATTGGCTTGGGTAGTGTGGACTGACAGAAGTTCCGTATATCTATACCATTAATTCTATACCATTAATTTTATACCATAAATTCTACACTAAGAATTCTAAACTAACAAGTCTAAACTATGAATTCTATGAAGTATCATAGTAGCCTGTAGACTCCAGTAATAATGGGTTGGCTGGGATATATGGAATATTGATGATGCGGGGATATAAACAATAGCATCGCGATCCCGAGTTTTAGGACACACATGTACATTATATTCAAAAGTCGACCCAGCTTTTTTAAACATCTCAAGTCATACTATGAATCCTTGAACAGCATATTGTACCCAAGCCTAACTTCTATTTCGTGGGTCATCCCGACCTCACACTTGGCTTAATATTTGGCCACCATATCCAATGAATTCTCTAAAAGACTGGCCCTTATTCTACTATCTGGTTCCAAAGGGTATAGGGTGGGGTGCATGGTTATGAGAGGGCACACAATTTGTCTTTTAATCTTTTATCTTATCACATGGCTCAGAAATTAACCATCCATCACAAGAGAACTACCTGAAATTCTGAAAGACGCATAATACATCACTCGGTATATTTTAAAAGAGGGAAATGGATTACTAAAAACTCTTTATAGTTGCCTCTATTTGTCGTTTTGATTATTTGTCGTTTTGATTCAAACACCTGAGCTCCTGAACTTTAAACTTCCCCTCTTCTTCTAGCTTATAAATTGGTTTCCAAGTAGCAAATACGAGAAAATATTGATATATTAGCTATTAAAGTTTAATTAAAGCTTAGTTAAAACTTAACATTCTCGCAAGGCTTTGTCTGGAAATCAGGTTAGATCAATCACGTGGAAGACGCCTGCCTATGCCAAGAAGTCTATTGATTCAAGGAGGATTATGGATCTCCAACTTGAGGCCAAATGGAAATTCGAGCCGGGTTTTCAAGAGGTGATTATGTCTCATCAAGAATTTTGTCTTTTCAAAAGAAGATTATTTTTCATCAAGCATGGCTTGCCAAAATTATATAAAGGCCCCACACTCCTAAAAAAATGGTCTTACCCATCAACAATGTTAACAAAATACCTTTCACTTTGGCCCCTTTTGGTAAGGGCCTCGGCTGCTTTCTTATCCCCAATCGATGAACCGTCTGAGAAACATCAAAAGAACTTCCAAATGGACTTGCCAAGTTCGTACAGAGATTTTCCTGTGAGTGGCCCTTCTTACACGAGCTCTGACTTGACCAAGCGGGATGATGACTTTTTCAGTCTCCCACTATTCTTCCGAGATGATGAGTACTACACCGAACTTTATATGGGCTCCAGAGGACAAAGAGTCGAGGTTCTTGTAAATGTTCTATCGCCTGACACATGGGTGATGGGTAGCAAAGTGATTTGTGAAGACAAAATAAAGAAAGAGGTGCAGTTAAAATGTGATATCCCGGAGCACAACTCAAAGGCCTCACAAAGTTTCGTGGTAAAGAAAAATAGTGGAGATGGCAAAGCAAAGGAATCAGAAAAATGAATATACAGTCATTCGGGTCTTATTAAAAGAGACGCAAACGATTGCAAAGTCTTGGGCACCTTTAACAAAGCCAAGTCCAAGACTTTTGAGATCTATAAAGCTAATCCCCTGTTCAGTATTAAGTATATCGACTCAGGGTCTTCTGAAGGTGTTTGGGGCTTTGATAAGGTTGGAACATCAAAAACAATGGTGAGAATGATGTTTGGTGTGGTCAATACAACGCTGTCTAAACACGGGTATTTGGGCCTTGGGCTGATAAGTAGTACTTATGTGAACATTCCAAACGGAGAGCAGTATGTAACCTTCCCGGTGGCTTTGAAGAATACGGGATATATCATAAAAATGACTTACTCTTTGTTCTTACACGGGGACGCTCCTACGAATGGCTCTATTCTATTTGGTGCCGTTGATCATGCGAAGTATGTTGGAAATTTGCAAACCGTTCCAATGGTGCGTATAAGCAAAAAGTCCAAGAGAATAGACCTATCTATTGTCCTCAACAAAATATACTTGGAAAACTCTAACCAGAAAGTGGTCCTTTTGAACGAGCCAATTGGAGCCAACTTACAATTGGGTGGTGCTTATCAAGAATTGCCGGAAAATGTATATCTTGCTTTGGTTGAGCTGATGCTGGGAGAGTATTGGGCGTCTGAAGATGTTTACAAGGTGGATTGTGCCTACATGAACAGTACGGGAAATATAATCTACGACTTCTCTGGCATCAAGATAAAGGTTCCAATAGGCCAATTGGTGGAAAGAAACAGCAACGAAACATGTTACTTAGGGGTTTTGGCATACGAGATGCTCAAAAGGACTTGCCAAATGCTTATTTGACAAATTCTTTTCTCCGAAATGTCTACTTAAACGTCGATTTAGAGAGAAATGAAGTTTCAATGGCCCAAGTTAAATTAACCAACGAAGAAGAAGTGGAGGTGATTAGCACCTCCGTTCCGAGAGCAGTGAAAGCTAAGCTGTATTCCGCCACTTCTTTAATCGTCAGTGTTAGTAAACCTACTGTTGGCAAATTCAATGTTTAAGTCGACGAATGATTCAAATTTAGGGACTTATGGGTTGCAAATGACGCTCTTGATTAATATTGGGAGACAATGAACTTAAGGCCCGCAATACTGGTTGGAAATATGATTTCAAATTAAAATGTTATATCGTCGTTTTGTTTTTGCAGAGTGTTTCTTTAAGAAGACTCTACTTATACGAATATTCAGATTTTGGTGATTTTAATGGCTGGCCAATCCCTCTTGTTATAGGCGAAAGCCTTCAATATTTAGTGACTGCAATTCTTGGGTCTTCAACTTGATTTTTGCTTTTCATGAATTCTTGTTAACGCGTGAGGTTATCAAAACGATAACCGATCCTGATTTGGGTAGCATTCTTCAAACGTTCTTACACGAGTTGCGGTCGTCGCAAATATTGAAAATGATGGTTGCAGCGTGGGATGAACAGGCGTTCGAGAAATACTTTCCAGGGGATAAGTATAAGTTCCTTTTTTTGCTGGGA